>ML376785.1:75983-121623 GCA_005239525.1 Nicotiana knightiana
GAAGAAGAAGAAGAAGAAATGATGTTGAAAATAATTCAAACCTAAATTAGTATAGGGCCTCCAATCCCTAGCTACACCTTTTCCAATATAGGGTCACACTCCCTAGTTGGCACCAGCATAACCTGGTGATCTTTTTTGTGACAATACCATAACATGCTGATCTTCCCCAAACGCCAACATAACCTGGTGATCTTTTCCTTGGCAACAGCAAAACATGTTGATCTTTCTCGACGCCGACATAACCTGGTGATCTTTTCCTGACAAGAACATAACCTGGTGATCTTTTCCTGACAACAGCGTAACCTGTTGATCTTTCCCAGAAGCCAGCATAACTTGGTGATCATTCGTTGACAACAACATAATCTGTTGATCTTTCCCAGACGCCACCATCACCTAGTGATCTTTTCCTGCCAACAGCATAACCTGTTGATCCTTCCTAGGAGCCAGCATAACCTCGTGATCTTCTTCTTGAAAACAACATAATCTGTTGATCTTTCCCAAAGGCCAGCATAACCTGATGATGCTTTCCTGACAACAACATAACATGTTGATATTTTCGAGACGCCAACATAACCTGGTGATCTTCTTCTTGACAACAGCAAAACATGTTGATCTTTCCCGACGCCGACATAACCTGGTGATCTTTTCCTGACAAGAACATAACCTGGTGATCTTTTCCTGACAAGAACATAACCTGGTGATCTTCTTCTTGACAACAGCAAAACATGTTGATCTTTCCCGACGCCGACATAACCTGGTGATCTTTTCCTGACAAGAACATAACCTGGTGATCTTTTCCTGACAACAGCATAACCTGTTGATCTTTCCCAAAAGCCAGCATAACTTGGTGATCTTTCCTTGACAACAACATAATCTGTTGATCTTTCCCAGATGCCACCATCACCTGGTGATCTTTTCCTGCCAACAGCATAACCTGTTGATCCTTCCTTGGCGCCAGCATAACCTCGTGATCTTCTTCTTGAAAACAACATAACCTGTTGATCTTTCCCAAACGCCAGCATAACTTGATGATCCTTTCCTGACAACAACATAACATGTTGATCTTTTCCAGACGCCAGCATAACTTGGTGATCTTTTCCTGACAACAACATAACCTGTTGATTTTTTCTTTCCTGACGCCAGCATAACCTGGTGATCTTTTCCTGACGACAACATAACCTGTTTATTTTTCTTTTCTGACGCCGGCCTAACCTGGTGATCTTTTCCTGACGACATCATAACATGACGATCTTTTCCAACATCAGGTTTCCAGTCCCTAGTTGATTTTACTTTTAGACACAGGGTCTCCACTCCCTAGTCTACATTTCCTCCGGGTACATCACTCCCACCCTTTTTATCGCTTTCAATAATGAAGTAGTTTAGATTGTTTGCTACAAATAACTCACGAAATTTTCCTAATGAAATCTGGGGCAGAAAAATTTTGTTCGTTTGTTTGTTTTGGTGTCTGAGCAGGTTTTTACCTCGAGGCACAAGGTTAGAGATGACCAAAAGAAGGAGTCTCATTCAGGAATAAAAGAAAAAGAAGAAAAAAAAAGAAAAAAGTGAACTCAAAGCGTAGAAGCGGAGAAAAGATGTGGATTGCTCAAGACGTGATTGGAGTCACAAGCTCTGGATGTCCTGCCTTGATCCGGGAAGTTGAAAAGGGAATGAACCAGCACCTGCAGCTAACAAGGATCAAGATTCAGATCAGAGTCCGCATGAAGAACAAACTAAGACTCAAGACCAAGCTTTAGAAGTCTGATAGATAGGAATCTTGTAACTCGTAGCTGACAGGCTTAGTTAGTCTTTTTATTTTGATTTTGATGTAATAACAGGGTTGTGGACCAGAACCTCGACGGAATGCCACCTCAGTCGGCTCTCCACCTCAGCATACTCCTTCACTCTCCCTACTTCTGAACTACACGTGGCATGATTCGTTGATAGCCAAGGGTATGTAGGCAACTAAGATACTAGGGATCGGTCACATTCTCCTTTCTTTTAGTGTTAGGTCTCTCTAAATAAGGGTCGGGTCAAAAAAAAACTTGTCTAGTCATTCTTTGTTTGAAAACCTTTCGTGTTTCCAGTCAAAGAGGGGCAGCTGTAGACATATAATTTTTGACCATCCCCGAGATTTTACATATATTAGCGTTTTAATATGTAGTTTAGATCTAATATCGCTATTTTAACTAGTTTTTACTTTATTTTATCACAAAAACTAAAATTACAAAACTTCATTTTCTAGTCATACTATATTACTAGGATTTTTATTTTTATATAATCTTTGAAAAATACCAAAAAATAGTTTCAACTTTAATTCGTAGTTTTATTTTAAAAATAATAGTTTATTAAAATTAATGAAGAGTTATTTTATATTTTTCTTATGAGTATTTTAGAAGTAATTTCTTAGCCCAATTTTGTAGTCTTAGAGCCCAATTCAAACCCAGGCCTACATTTTATTTTACCCTAATATACAAACATATGCTTCCTTTTTAATAAGGAACACACCACAAATTAGAAAACCCCATAGAAGAAACGACAGCCTCAAAAAATTTCCCAACCAGTAGCCATAAACACAGACAGACCCAAAAAAGAATGAACAGAGCCTCACCAATCTCCTTTGCAAAGCTTCTACTGTCTAACCTCTAATCATCAGCATCACCCTTTCTTCACAAAGAAATTAGTTGCTATCCTTCACCATGGATGCTACTTCAAGCAACTATCTATAGCTTCACCTCATCTCGTCCAAAATGTAGCTGAAAGCAACCCCAAAAACCAGCCACTATCCTCTATTAAAACCAGCTGAAATAAGCTCAAAACAGCCCCAATAACCATTAAAAGCAGCCACAAATAGCTCGTTTCAGTCTATTTATTGGCGAGTTTTAAGATCTTCCAGTGAGTAAGAGGTGACCGTTCGAGTTCACCTCCGATTGTTGGTCCCGATCGAGATTTGTCAAGTTATTAAGCCTCTGTAATTTGAGCTTAGTTCGTTTGTACAAAAGGTCATTTGATGGAAAAGATCGAATCTTTGAATTTGCTACTTCTTATCAGTGTAAGTTTTCTCAAAATTTCACCATTTCTTCAGTAAAGATTTGGGCCATTTCTTCTTAATTCAATCTCTTATTTGGCGATCTGCTCCTTATTCTTGGGTATGGATTTATCTTGTTGGGTACCTAAATTCTCCATAAGATCTGAGTTGATACTTCTAGTGGAAACAAAATCCAAACATGATATAATGACGAAGAGATAAAAAGGATAAAAAAGAAAATCACTTATCACTCCGTGAACGAACAAAAATCAACAATTTAGCTGATAGTACTAAGTACTACTGTCCTATATATTTACAATTGGTTTATACCATGCGACAGTATCATCAGAAACACATAGATAAAGGCACAATTAAATTCAATGGTAGGTGGTTGTACACATTAATAAAAATTATAAACGACACTTCATTGTACTGCTATCTCACAGAATCTCTAAGGAGCGTGATTAATAAACATCGTAGTTTGCTTCAGACGCGATTAATAAATCATCATGGCTATGAGTACGGCTTCCATGGAATGGTCACGATACATAAATCCCAATTTCGGTGTGCATTTCATGTGACACGATCATAACTTCAGACAATAATAAATGATTAACATGTTGTAAATCGCGGGTCAATTTCATGTGGCGCTATTCTCTATGTGTACAAAACCATAAATCAAAATTCGGGTGTGCATTTCATGTGACCCGACCATGTTGTCAAACAATAATTAAAATAAATATGTCATAAATCGCGGGTGCATTTCATGTCGTGCGGTTTGCAACATGTACGAAGACGACAAGTGTACGGCATCATGACTTGTTTCAAAATAATTATATAAATATTAAAAGAGGTTCAAAAGGTTAAAAATGCACAATAGTTTTAAAACACGTAATTTATTAGATAATTAGGTTAATTATTAATAGTTAAGCGACCGTGCTAAAACTACAGAACTCGAGAGTGCCTCACACCTTCTCCCGGGTTAACAGAATTCCTTACCTGGTAATCTTTGTTCGCAGACCAACAAATAGAGTCAATTTCCTCGATTTGGGATTCTAAAATAAACCGGTGACTTGGGACACCATATAATTATCCCAAGTGGCGATTCAGAATAGATAAATAATTCCATTTCGATTTACGTCACTTGAATTGGAAAAACTCCCTATCCCCCTTTGGCGGGAAAAGGAGGTCTGACAGGCACCATCGGGTAGGATCACCAATGCACTTTCATAGCATAGATATGTGAAAAACCGGATGGACATACTCCAATTCTGAGAGCAATTTTAACTCATACGCCACTTGAACCACTCTTAGAGTGATCCTATAAGGCCCAATATATCGTGGGCTAAGTTTTCCTTTCTTGCCAAACCTCATCACACCTTTCACTGGTGAAAATTTTAAGAATACCTAGTCATTAGCCCTGAACTCTAAGTATCGTCGCCGCATGTCAAAATATGACTTCTGACGACTCTGTGTCAACATTCGCTCCCGAATAAGCTTTACTTATTATATGGCCTTCTGAACCAAGTCTGGCCCATGTAACCAAGATTCTCCAACATCAAACCGCCTAATAGGGGATCTGCAGTTACGCCTATGCAAAGGCTCATACGGAACCATCAGGATACTAGAGTGGTAACTGTTATTATATGCAAACTCGATAAGAGGTAGATGTTCATCCCAACTTCTTTTAAAACTCCAACACACATGCTTCTAACATTCCTCGAGCGTGTGAATTGTGCGCTCGGCTTTCCCATCAGTCTGTGGATGAAAAGGTGCTGAGATTCACCTGAGTCCCTAGACCTCTCTGAAATGATCTAAAAAAATATGATGTAAACCGGGCCCCATGGACAGATATAATAGATATTGGTACTCTGTGTATTCGTACTATCTCCTTAATATATAATTTTGCATAATCTTCTGTTGTATATGTACATCTGACCAGTACGAAATGAGCTGATTTTGTGAGCATATCGACTATCACCCATATGGAATTGAACTTACGATGAGAACGAGGTAAACCCGTGATAAAGTCCATGTTTATTTCCTGCCATTTCCATGTCGGGACCTCTATAATCTGCATTAACTTCCGGGCTTCTGGTGCTCTATCTTCACCTGCTGGAAACTAGGACACTGAGCGACAAACTCATCAATGTTCTTCTTCATATCGTTCAACCAATACACCTCCTTAATGTCATGATACATCTTCGTCGACCGGGGATGAATGTAGTACAACGAATAGTGTGCCTCTGACAAAATCCTTTCTTGTAGCCCTGCTACATCTAGAAAACACAAATGACCTCTGTATCTTAGAACCCAATCTCCCTTGAGCACTAACAATGGCTTATTCTACTGTGAAACTCACTCTCTCAACTTGGCCAAATCCGGATCCTCGTATTTCCTCTCTTTTACTTTAGTTATGAGGGTATGATTTTGCAGTATTTTGGAGTACAACTCCGCCATTGCTAGAGTCTACTAATCGAACCCCCAAACAAGCCAATTGATGAAACTCTCTAGTTAATTGTCTTTTCTCGGCCTCTAAAAGTATAGATCGGCGACTTAAGGCATCTTCTACAACATTAGCTTTCCCTGGATGGTAGAGAATGTTAACATCATAATCTTTCAATAACTCAGGCCATCCCCTCTGTCGCAAATTCAAATCTTTTTGCCTGAAGATATATTGCAGGCTTCTATGATCTGTGAATACATCAACATTAACACCATATAAATAATGCCGCTATATCTTAAGTGCATGGACAATCGCAGCTAACTCGAGGTCGTGGGTAGGATAATTCCGTTCGTGCTTCCTTAACTGCCTTGAAGCATATGTACTTACCTTCCCATGTTGCATCAGGACACATCCTAACCCGACACCTGAGGCACCACAATACATGGCATAACCATCTGGACCCTCCGTAAGTGCTACAACTGGCGGTGAGGTCAACCTGTTCTTAAGTTTTTTGAAACTCTGCTCACAGGCCTCTGTCCGCTTAAACATAGTTGCTTTCCGCGTCAACTTTGTTAATCATCCTGATAAGCCTAGAAAGATATGAATCTCTGTCGGAGTGGTAGGTCTAGGCCAGGATTTTACAATCTCAATGTTATGAGTGTCTATCTTTATACCTCTATCGAATACAATGTGCCCCAAGAATGCTACAAACATCAACCAGAACTCATATTTAGAAAACTTATCATACAATTTACTATCAGGGAGGGTTTGGTGTACCGCTCGTAGGTGGTCCGCACGCTCATCCTCTGAACGTAAATAAACTAGAATATCATCAATAAAAACTATCACGAACAGATCTAAAAATGGCCGGAATAGGTTATTCATCAAGTCTATAAATACGGCAGGTGCATTCGTCAACCTGAAAGACATCACAAGGAACTCAAAGATGTCGTATCGGGTTCTGAAGGCTGTCTTATGAATATCTTTCTCCCGAACTCTGACCGGTGGTACCGCGAGCTCAAATATATCTTTGAAAAGAATCTAGCTCCCTACAACTGGTCAAACAAGTCATCTATCCTTCGAAGTGGATACTTATTCTTAATAGTTACCTTCTTCATTTGCTTATAATCAATACACATCCTTAGCGAGCCGTCTTTCTTCCGTACAAATAGTACCGATGCACCCCAAGGTGAGGTATTGGGCCTGATGAAACCTTTCTCCAGCAAATATTTTAACTACTCCATCAACTCCTTCAGTTTGGCAGGTGCCATTATATATGGAGGGATGGATATTGGTTGAGTTCCCGGAAGCAAATCGATGCCAAAATCAATCTCCCGCTCTGGAGGAATACCTGGAAGTTGATCTGTGAATACATCTGCGTACTCTTTGGCTACTGGAATAGACTGAGTGTAGGTATCTCAGCATCTGCATCTATACCTCGCACAATATGATAAATGCACGCCTTGGCGATAATCTTCCTCGCCTTCAGATAGGAAATAAACCTACCTCTAGGTGTCACTGTATTACCTACCCATTCGAGGACTGGCTCACCCGGAAAATATAATCTAGCTATCTTTGCTCGACAATCAACCGTGGCATAGCAAGCTGCCAACCAGTCCATGCCCGTTATAGCATCAAAATCAAACATCTCTAGCTCAACTAGGTCGGCTGAGGTCTGATGACCACAAATTGACACCGTACAATCTCGGTAAATCCGTCTAGCAATAATCGATTCTCAGACCAGTTGCAAAAGGATCACTTATTACTTCAGGTATTATACCAAACTTTCCCATGACAAATGGGGTAATACACGATGAAGTAGATCCTGGGTCTATCAAGGCATAAGCATCGTGAGATCAAATGGTCAACATACTCGTCCCAACATCTGGTAAGGACTCCTAGCCATGTCGACCCGCTAAAGCATATATGTGATTTTGGTTACCACCTGAACTGGAACCTCTACCCCTGCCTCGACCTCTACCAGCTGAAGACTGTGACTCGTGCCCTGAAGGATGCACAGACATACCCCCAAAATCTCTATTTGAGAAATCTCGCATCATATTCCCGGACATCCACATGTATAACAAGCATCGGAACAGGCTCAACATTTGCCCAAGTGTCCTCTACCACAAATGTCACACCATGGCAGAAATGGCCATGTCTGCTCCGAACCTCACTGGCGCTACAAACCAGACGCCCGGGAGCTTTTGCCTGGTTTTGACTAAGTATAGCGGTAATACTTGTAACCCTGTAGATCAGGTGGCGGAGGCCTACATGGCCGTTCAAAGTATTGGGACCTATAACAGCCGTAGGACAACTCAAGAGACCTCGCAAATCTCATCCTTTTACATTGTCCTAACTCAGTCCTCTCTGTAACCTGCTGCCAACGCCTACCCCTTTCTATATTCTGGGCGAATGCCTGCATCCGGAAGATATCCATACTATCATGCAATGGAGCGGTGGCACATGCCTCGGTCAACTCTGGGGCCAATCTTGCTATAAACCTGTGAGTCATGTCCCTCATAGTAGTAACTATGGATGGTGCATATCTAGTCAATGAGTCAAAACAAAGACTATATTCTTGAACACTCATATTACCATGCTTGAGGGCTAGAAACTTATCGACTTCAGCATGTCGAATCTCCCGCGGTAAGTACTGGTCAAGAGAGGCATCTGATAAATTCTCCTAATTAGCTAGAGGTGCATCAGGTCCCCTGGACCTCTCACATCCCTCGTACCAAAGGATTGATATATCGCGGAGTTAAAAACATGCTATATCAACTACCTCTTTCTCTGTTGCATGCATAACCTGAAAGATCCTATGAAGCTGATCTATGAAATCCTGTGGGTCCTCGCTCTGATTTATCCTCGTGAAATCTGGGGGACTCAAAGCAATAATCTCTCGGACCCTTGAACTCCCAGACCCCTCAGAAGATCCTGCACTAGCGGATTCCCTAGCATGTTACTGGGTAGCTACCAACTGTGTCAAAAAGTGCACCGCACTCCTCAAATCCTGATCTGATGGAAGCGAAGGAGAGACTGGATGTGCGGTCTCCTTAGGAATCTCCTCAGGTGGTGGAGGAGCCGGTAATGGCTGAGTAGGGGTCTCTTCATGTTCCTCAGATTGAGTGCCATCTACTGGGGGTACCCTGCTAGTACCCTCACCTACTGTTGTATCTCTCCTATGGCTAGTCAAAGTCTTCCTAGTCATCGTCATCTGTGCATGCGAACACCAACACGTAAGTTTAACTCAAATTTCCTATAACTCAGTTCTACAACACGATTTAGATTTGAAAGAAGGTAATCAACTCCTAAATGCCTTGTAGTCCCCTGCTTATATATTGTGGTGCACCACACATCTATAAACAAGACCCTACTAGACACGGCTTGTAGACTCCCTAGGACAGAACTGCTCTTGTACCACTTTTGTCAAGCCCCGAGGCTAGGGGAGAGACCGGGACCCGGTGCCTCATATATCCTTACGTACCAACTTGCGTTTAAGGGAATCTGGACTTATACTGTCATACTTTGGCCAGGGGCCACATTGCAAGACAATTTGCGAAGCAAAATATAAAACTGAATGGAAACTAATGTTGACGAGAAGTGACGAGTGTTAGCTACTAATTATGCCTATGTCTGGGTAGCTTAGGTTCACACCATGCCTTGTTGATACTTTTATTTGATTGTGTTTTATTAAATGCCTTGAAAGGAGTTGAAATTGAAGATTTCAAGATTTGAAGGTTTTCACTTAAATTTTGTATTTTTGAAAAGATTTGAGGAATATATTGTAACAACATGAGTAATCTATGTGCAACCGGTTTGCAATTTATATTCCGCGAGCAGATTAAATTTCCACTACTCTCATGGGAGAGGGACGATCGCCTCGGCAAGTTAATAAATGCATCTACGGTTCGCGTCGTTCTACCCTCAGCCGTGCACATTTTATGTTTATATGTTGGATCCAGTCGTACGTCCTCGGCATGACTTGCGCATGATAGATCTTCGGAGCTAAATTATAATTGATATTTCTTTGTTTGCTTGAGATGTAAATTATTAAACGACAAAACCAGAGATAGAGACTCCCTAAATAGTAAAAGAGATGTTTACTTCTTGATTATTGAACCTTCAACTACTTCATATATTTCATGTTTAATTATAATATCGGTATTTTAATGATAGTCCATAGTGAGTGTCAGAGTCGAACCCTCGTCACTACTTCAGAGTATTTATAGTTTCTTTCTTGTCCAAATTTGTATTCCAGATAGACGTTGTATTTTATTTTATTCCATAGTTGATGCTCATGCACTTGTCACACCGGGTTATGGGGCGATTATGGGTTACACTGTAATTGAAGTTGTTGTAAAATATTACTATTTACTCTGTAAATTCCATTATTACTATTTAACTAAAGGAAAATAAAATTTCATAAATATCAAAATGCGAATAAATTTAAGTATTTATTGTTGGCTTGTCTGACAGTGGCCTACGACGCCATCACGATCGTTAATGGAATTTGGGTCGTGACAGCCCAGTTGGAGGTTCACTCCACCGACCCTCCAGTTTTAGCTCCTGGCCCTACGGCCGCCTCAGATAGCCCAACCATTCCAAGCTCGCTCGAGGAAGCCCTTTAACTTTGATCTTACTTTTTTAATACATTGGAAAAAATTCATGATTCTATGCTAGGGCTGGAGTAACGAGAAAACGTTTGCAAATTTTACATAGATATTACTCTTGACAATGTAGATTGTAATGCATTCCTCTAGGTTTTTCTTTGTCAGGTTCTTTGAGAGGGTGTAATAGTAGAACCACGATCACAGTCATGAAACGTTTTGACTTGTTTGGTGCTTTTTTACTAGATTCAAGCATACGATAAATATTTGTGAAATAAAGTGTACCTTAGAATTTTATGATTAAATAGTCATTTTGTGAAATCGAGGCTCGTTCTTTGACTTTGCGTTTACTTAGAATCTCAATATCACGTGATGAAGATTTGTATTGCCTCGTAATCATTTGAGGGCCGAAAATATGCTGATTCGAGCATTTCATGTGTCATGAGTGGTGATAATTTGTGAATAATTCATGTGCTTAACTCGTACTGTCTAGAACTTGCCCAGTGGGTTTCTCAATGTAAATCTTAGGTTGTTGAAATGATCTTAGGCCTCTTTTGTGATTGCTAATTAATTCTTGGCCACATTGACCTCCCTTGTGCATTTATTACCCTAGTTGTCCTTGTTGAGACTTTAACCTTTCCTTTGGCTACCACATTAAAAATATTTACCTCTCTTTATGAATTTACTCTCTCTTTTGAACCCGTCCCTCTTTGAATGGTATAAATGAACTTTAAATCCTAAGTTGGGGGTGTTGGTGTTAATTAGAAAACTATAGAGGAATGTATCTTGTGTAGATGCTAATCTCTCGAGGTTGTGTCTTGTAAAGCGAGCAACTAAATTTAGAGCCAACATACTTAAAACCAAAAGCTTCACGTCATCCTAAACCACAAAATACTCAATCTTCTAAAGAGAGAGAGAGAGAAGAAAAAGAGAAAAATAAAGTGTTGAGCGAACGTGGTAAGATAAGAAACTAGGGGTGGTTATGAACTACAAGGTGGGTTGATAGTAGCAACTAGATATCAATAAGGGCAATGGGTGCTAGTCAGGAATGAATATGTGTAACGTTCAAGGAGGGTATAGTCACTAATTTTCCAAATATTCATCCAACCCGTCCCCAAGTCTACACTAGAAATAGTGAAAAGTCCTTTTTGATCAACAACTAATTATTCCTGAGCTAGCAATGAGTTAAAACAAGGGAAAGCATATGAACTGATACTTGTAGCACTTGGGTTTCTTTATGAGTGCAAGAGTTTTTGAATGTCTCCCTTGTATATAATTGTATCTGTTGAGTGGGGAATTTTCTTTGTTGAGAGGATCCATGAATTGCAAGAGTTAGCAGAACATAGGCTTATTGAAGTAGGATGTAAGTGCATAGCTATTAGTAGCACTCTGTTATTTCTTTTGAGGCTTGAAGCTCATAACTTGATTGTTTGAACGGATAAACAATTATTGTATTTGTTGAAGGGTAAATAATTATAGACACGGGTTTGTTAGTTAATAGTTAGCGCCATCTATAGTCATTAATGTTTTGCGAATAGTCAGAAGTAGATTAGTTCCCTAGTATGGTAGCTCTTTAGTTGCTTAAGGACAAGCAAGAGTTTAAGTTGGGGATGTTGATGTGCCGTTGAAATGTGGCACTTTCGATACTAATTTCATAGACTTTGGCTTACCTTTTAAAGAATTTTAAGTCATTTCTTATGTAGTTTTGTTGTTTTGCAGGATATCGGACTTGAAGAGCCAATAACAAGAAAAAGATATCAAAAACCTTGAAGAAGTCAGTTTTGCGGTTGATCTGCGACCGCATAATAGCTACGGGAGCTGCACTTCTACCGCAGATGGTATCGGGCCTGCCCAATTTTAAGAGTTACAAATGCAGTTCACTATGCGATCGTATAACTGATTTGCGGACCGCAAAATTGTCGCACAACTCTAGAGGAATTCCCAGTGAACCAAAGAGACAAATTTGCAATCCATTATGCAGACCACAATATCATCATTTGGAGCACATAATTGTATTTGATGGAAATCTAGAAGTACTGAAGATAAAATATGCAGTGTTGCAAAAAAAGTGTGGACCGCAGATTACATCCGCAGTGTCACGACCCAAAATCCATTAAGGGTCGTGATAGCACCGGACACCACTGTCAGGCAAGACAACTCCAAGAAGTTAGTTAAATTCTCATTCTTAGTATTTTTGAAATCTTTTCTTTCCTTACATTAAATGATAAATAATGAACTTCACCGAGTAAATAATAATGTCTTTAAAAATTTAAATACTGAATAATCCCATAGTCATCCCAGAACCCGGTGTCACAAGTGCATGAGCAATTTCTAGGAAATAAAATGTAACACAATAACTGGCCGGAATACAGATTGGATAGAAGATAAAATACAATACTCTGAAGGAGACTCTACTGACTGCGGGTCATCTCGAGAGATGTAGCTCACCTAAGTTTCTGTATCAACCATGCCGCTACGCCCAACGAGGCCACTAGACATACATGTGCATGTCAACAAAAATGCACAACAAGTGTAGTATGAGTACGAAAATAACGCGTACCCAGTAAGTATCCAGTCTAATCTCAAATAAATAGTGATGACTGGTCGACTCCGACACTTACTAGTAGTCCAACAGTAATGTATTAATAGTATAATTAGTTGTGGATTTCATTAAAAACAACAGTAAACTTAAGGAAACTATGAAACAAGTAAACCATCCTTTTGATGACAAGGGATTTCTAAATTCATTTTTCATCATTTAACAGTTTATCTCAGGCCAAGGAGGTAACATCGCTATTTATAAATTTTCAAGGCAAAACAATACAAGCATGCGCAAATCATGCCGAGGTCGTATGGCCTGATCTTACAATATTTAAATTGTGCACTATCAGAGGGTCAAATGACGCAAACCACATGTGATGACCCAAAGGGTCATCACCTATTTTATTACCCATTCCGTACTTCTGAGGCCTTGAAAATCTCATCTGTAGTTGCCTCGATTTGTGTGCACAGTCCGGGCGCGTAGCCGAATAGCTTAAATATGAAATTCTGTGAAAAATGCTAAAATTTGATAAAAATGAGTAAATTTGACTCCGATGAACATTTTGGGTAAATGGACCCGAACCTGTGATTTGACGGTCCCGAATGGTCCGTAGGAAAATATGGGACTTGGGCGTATGCCCGTAACCGAATTCAGAGGTTCCAAGCCCTAGAAATGAATTTTTGAGTGAAATTGTTTTTCTGAAGTTTATCAAGAAAAGTGAAATGAAAATTTGTTAAAATGTGTTGGTATCGAGCCCGTATTTTGGTTCCGGCGCCCGGTACAAGTCTTATATGTGGTTTAAGATATTTATGTGAAAATTGGTTGAAATTGAACGTCGTTTGACATGTTTCAATCTTAAAACTCGAAATTTGAAAGTTTATGAAGTTTGAAGAAAAACTAGTGATTTTGATGTTTGATTCATTGTTTTTGATATTATTTGGTGGTTTCATTACTCGAATAAGTCCGTAGATGATTTTGTGGTCGTGTGTGCATTGGATTTGAGGTTCCGAGGGCTCAGGTGAGTTTCGAGTAGGTCGCGGGAGGTCATTAGGATTAAAATATAGATGTTGGAGGTCACAAAACTCAGATCTTTGAACTTACCATCGAGACCCGCGGTCCTTTTTCGGGGACCGCATTGAGGGCTTCATGGCCGCGGTCGATTTTTCGTTTTCTGTGGTGGAGGAACTGGGCCACTGATCCGACTTCGGAGGCCTATATCTTTTGATCTACAAGGAATTTTGAGATGATTCAAAAACGAAAGTTGTATCCTTTCGTGTCTAGTTCCCATAACGGTAAAGAAATCTAATTTTGACATCTGTAGAGAAAGTTATGGCCAAAATACTAAACCATGTCACTGCAGTCATTTTTCTTGGTTTTCTTCAGTTTTTCTTGGCCTTTGCTAGGCGGCCACGGTCCATTTTTCGTCCTCCGCGGTGGGGGACCTGAGGGGGGTATAAATTTACGGGAATTTCAGTTATTTTTATTTTTCAATGCCCTAAAAACATAAGAGGCGATTTTTCAAACACTTTTTCTTCTCCAAAACATTAGTAAGTGATTTCTAACTCATTTTCCTTACTCCTTAACTTCTTTTTACAAGATTTCATCTAATGAATTCCTAAGCCTAAATCATGAAATTTAGAGTAGAAAATTGGGGAATTGGGTAGAGTTAGGGTCTTTTACTTTTTGTTGATTTAGACCTCGTGTTGGGGTCGAATTTGAAAACAAATTATATATTCGGGCTCGTGGGTGAATGGGTGACATGCTTTTGGTCAGAGCCTCCTGTTTGGTCTAAGCGAGCCCGGGGTCGAATTTTGTTATTTTGGAAGAATGCATGGAAATGGGTAATTAGGCTATGTAATTGAATTATTGAACCCTTATTGATATATTTGAGTTGATTATGTCAAGATAATACCATTCAGGAGTTGAATTCTAAAGGAAAGGCGGTGTTAGAGGGTTGATTGCTATATTGTGGACCCGAGGTAAGTATTTGGTCTAACCTTAACATGAGAGAGTAAGAGTTCAGTCTTATTTGCTACTTGCTAATTGTCAAGTATGATGTATAGGCATGGTGACGAGTATCTATACATTAGTGTCTAGCATGACCCTGAGTCTTTATATTGCGAATATTCTAATTTTGTTGTAACTTCCATGCTTAATTGATGATTTCTATATGTTGTAAAGAGCATGTGAAGGGAATTGTGATCTTTAAACTTCGGGAAGCATTGGCTCGAGTTGTAACACGAATGGTGAAGATATATGAGATAATTAAATCCTTTGGAGCATTAGCTCAAGTAATTGAGTAAATTATGAAATGAATTTGAAAGAAAGAGAAAGAGTTATTAAGATATAACCTTGCAGGGTTATTGTCGCTTTAGTGATTATCTCCTTTGCTGGGATGTTGAGATTATTTTCATTTCCCTTGCCGGGATTTAATTGTTTAATTGATGTTCCCTTGCCATGATTTATATTTCTATTCTGTTTACTCCCTTTCCCTTTGTTTGTGATTGTTGTTTGGGTGAGGAAGAGTGTTAAAAGCACGAATGGTGATGCCGTGCACTGTTTGCTATTGTAAGGAAGAGTGTTAGAGCACGAAGGGTGATGTCGTGCATTGTTTGATATTGTCTCATTTTCTGGGATGTTGAGATTACTGTTATTCTTCCCTTGCCGATATTTCTATTTCTATTTTGTTTACTCCCTTGCCCTTGTTTGTGATTTCTATTTGGGTGAGTAAGAGCGTTAAAAGCACGAAGGGTGATGTCTTGCATTGTTTGATATTGTGAGGAAAGAGTGTAAAGCACGAAGGGTGATGTCGTGCCATACGATGTACCAGTCCGTGCTGATATTCATTGATTATACTGTGAGGAAAGAGAGTAAAAGCACGAAGGGTGATGTCGTGACATGACTACATTGATTACATTATACATTGCATAGTGAGGACGAGAGTAAAAGCACGAAGGCTGATGTCGTGCAAGCTTGTGATTTCTTGTCCTTATTGATATTTTGGCCTTGTTGTTCCTTTCTTTATTTAAGATTTCTTATATGAAACATATATCTCTCCACAGCATGTTCCCCTTCACTTATTGATTGATTACTTCCTGTATTTCTTTTCCGTTGTATATATATATATATATATATATATATATATATATATATATATATATTCGAATTGCACAGTTTTACTTTGTAGTCTGGTTCTAGCCTCGTCACTACATCGCCGAGGCTAGGCTAGGAACTTACCAGTACATGGGGCCGGTTGTACTGATGCTACACCTGCACTTCTTTATGTTGTGCAGATTACGCAGCCGGACCCGGAGGACATCATTAGTGAGAGTGTCTTTCAGCTTATCCTAGAGGCTTCAAGGTATACGCGCTGGCGTTCGTGGGCCTTGGCGTCTATCCCATCCCTATATCTTCGTTACTGTCTTATTTTCCTCTAGTTTCAGAGACAGTCATATATTTAATTTCAGAGTTTGTATTTAGCACTTTTCTAGACAGTTCATGAGTTTGTGACTCCACGTTTTGGGAAAATTAGGCGTCGATGTATTATGTTTTCTTTACTTAGTTTTGAAAACCAAATTTATTTATTTCCGCTTGTAAGTTGTGAACTGTTTTTAGCTTATTCTGTTAAATCAGTATTTTTATGCTAGTTTAACTGTACACGTTGGCTTGTCTAGCAGGTTCAACGTTAGACACCATCACGGCCCGATGGTGGGACTTCGGGGCATGACAAGTTGGTATCAGAGCACTAAGTTGCTTAGGTCTCACAACTCACGGACAACTTGGTAGAGTATGAGGGATCGGTACGGAGATGTGTGTATTTATCCCCAGAGGCTGCAAAGTTAGGATGACTCCACACTTCTTTTCATCTCTGTCGTGCGATATGAATTCTGAGTACTGATTAAGTTTCTATTCTATTCTCTCGTAGATAGCAAGGACTCGTGCTTTCATTGGTTCCGCTCAGCAGCCCGACACTCCTGCTACAGCTTCTACGAGGGGTCGAGGTCGAAGACGAGGCCATGCTAGAGGTCGAGGCTGGGGCCGGGCCCGACCTAGAGTTGCAGCCCTAGTGGAGGACCCTCAAGTCGAGTCTGACGAGGAGGTCCCAGTTCTAGCAGTCCCAGTTGGACCAGCTTAGGTCCCAAAGGGGTTCATAGCTACCCCAGTGCTCCCGAACGCTCTTGTCCGTCTAGTCGGACTCATGGAGGGTGTAGCACCGGCGGGTCTTCTTCCTACTGCCCCAGCCGTCTCTCAGGATGGGGGAGGTGCCCAGACTCCTGCCACTCGCACGCCAGAGCAGCTAGCTCCACAGTTTTAGACTCCGGCACCTCAGCCAGCTGAAGTAGCTCAGACGGGTATTGCAGCACCGGTAGCAGCGGGAGTAGCTATGTCACCAGATGCTTTGTGGAGCCTGGACATGTTCACTAAGTTATTCACTTCTACTTTTACTAGTTCACAATCAAAGGACCCCCAGGATTATTTGGACAGCTGCCATGAGGTTCTTCGGAACATGGGCATATTGGAGTCCAACAGAGTTGACTTAGCTACTTTTCGGTTATCTGGCACAGCCAATAGTTGGTGGAGAGACTATTGCTTAGCCAGACCAGTCGGGTCTGCACCTTTGACTTGGACTCAGTTCTCAGAGGTATTTTTGGGGAAGTTCCTTCCCATTACTCAGAGAGAGGACCTTCGGAGGCAGTTTGAGCGTCTTCAGCAGGGATCCATGTCAGTCACTCAGTATGAGACCAGGTTCATCACTCTAGCCCGACATGCTCTTATGATACTTCCCACTGATCGTGAGAGGGTTTGGATATTTATTGAGGGATTGGCCCGGCCTATCAGACTTCAGATCGCTAGAGAGTCAGGTACCGATATATCGTTCCACGATGCGTCCAATGTGGCCAGGAGGATTGAGATGATTACGTCATAGGGTGGTGGTCAGGAGGCTGACAAGCGTCCCCATAATTTCGGTCATTTCATTGGAGCCTCATTTTGGGGCAGGGATTCTTGAGGCAGAGGTCATCCTCCCAGACCCTTCCAGTCAGCTCTCCAGGTTTCCCATGGTACTTCAGGTGGTCGTGGTTATCAGACGCACTATTCTGATCAGCAGCCTTAAAGTACGCCACCAGCTCCCATCAGTGCACTGCCGCATCAGAGTTTTCGAGGTGGTCATTGAGGTCGATAGGGTCAGACTCCGTCCCCTTAGCAGCTGAGGTCTTGTTACACTTGTGGCGATCCGAGTCACCTTGCCAGATGTTTCCCTCGAGCATCAGGTAGTTCGCAGCATCAGGGTTATCGTGTTATGGTACAGGCACCAGGTGTTCCACAGCCTGCCCAGCCAGCTAGAAGTGGGGGTAGAGGTTCTAGAGGTGGAGGTAGAGGTCATAGAGGTGGAGCTCAGGCTACCAGAGGTGGAGGCCAGTCACCAATCGACCGTCCTAGAGATGTGGTTCAGGGTGGTGCGGCCCAACCTCGATGTTATGCTATTCCAGCCAGGCCACAGGATGAGTCTTCAGATGCATTCATTACAGGTACTATTCGGGTCTCTGACAGAGATGCTTCAGTGCTATTTGATCCAGGGTCTACGTATTCGTACGTGTCCTCTTATTTTGCACCGTACCTGGTCATGCCTAGTGATCCACTGAGTATTCATGTTTTTGTATCTACACCGGTGGGTGATTCTATCGTGGTTAATCGAGTCCATCACTCTTGTATTGTGGCGATTGGGGGTCTTGAGACCCGTGTTGATTTGTTGCTTTTAGGTATGGTCGACTTTGATGTTATATTGGGGATGGACTGGTTATTCCCATATCGTGCTATCTTGGATTGCCATGCCAAGACGGTGACCTTAGCCTTACCGAATTTTCCCCGTTTGGAGTGGAGAGGGGCTCCTGGTTATTCTACCCACGATGTTATTTCTTATGTGAAGGCTCGACGTATTTGTCTTATGTGCGCGATTCCATTGTGTAGGTTCCCTATATTGATTCGGTACCCGTAGTTTGTGAGTTTTCTGAGGTCTTCCCTTCAGACCTGCCAGGGATGCCACCCGACAGGGACATTGATTTCTACATTGATCTGGCTCCGGGCACCCAGCCCATTTCTATTCTGCCGTATCGCATGGCCCCGCCAGAGTTGAAAAAGTTGATGGAACAGTTGCAGGATTTGCTTGGGAAAGGATTCATTAGGCCCAGCGTTTCTCCTTAGGGTGCTCTAGTATTGTTTGTGAAGAAAAAGGATGGTTCGATGAGGATGTGCATTGATTACAGACAATTGAACAAGGTTACAATCAAGAATAAGTATCCACTTCCGAGGATTGATGATTTGTTCGATCAGATTCAGGGTGCCAAGGTATTTTCAAAGATAGATTTGAGATCTGGCTACAATCAGTTGAGGATTAGCGCATCCGATGTCCCAACAAACTTTATGGACTTGATGATCTGAGTGTTCAGGCCTTATTTGGACTTGTTCATGATAGTCTTCATTGATAATATATTTATATACTCCCGCAGCCAGGAGGAGCATTAGCAGCATCTCAGAGTGGTTCTTCAGACTCTGAAGGACAGTTAGCTATATGCAAAATTTTCGAAGTGTGAGTTTTGGTTGAGTTCAGTTGCATTCCTGGTTCATGTCGTATCAGCACAAGGTATTCAGGTTGACTCAAAGAATATTGAGGCAGTCAAGAACTGGCCTAGACCAACATCGGCTACATAGATACGGAGTTTCTTGGGATTGGCAGGCTACTACTGTCGATTCGTGGAGGGGTTCTCATCTATTGCAGCCCCGATGACCAGGTTGACCCAGAAGGGTGGCCAGTTCAGATAGTGGGACGAGTGTGAGGTGAGCTTTCAGAGGCTCAAGACAGCTCTGACTACAGCACCGATATTGGTTTTGCCCACAGATTCAGGGCCTTACACAGTCTATTGCGATGCTTCCCGTATTGGGCTTGGTACAGTGTTGATGCAGGATGGCAAGGTCATTGCTTATGCTTTGAGGCAGTTGAAGATTCGTGAGAAGAACTATCTAGTGCATGATTTGGAGTTGGCAGCCATTGTTCACGCATTAAAGATTCGGAGGAACTATCTGTATGGCGTAGCATGTGAGGTGTTCACGGATCATAAGAGTCTTCAGTACTTGTTCAAGAAATAGGAGTTGAATTTGAGGCAGAGGAGGTGGTTGGAGTTGTTGAAGAATTATGATATTACCATCTTATATCACTCGTGGAAGGCCAATATGGTGGCCGATGCTTTGAGCAGGAAGTCAGCTAGTATGGGCAGTCTTGCTTTTATTCAGGTCAGTCAGAGGACGCTTGCTTTGGATGTTCAGGCTTTGGCCAATCGATTTTTGTGGTTGGATATTTCTGAGCCTAGTCGAGTGTTGGCTTGTACGGTCGCTCGTTCTTCATTATTGGAGCGTTCCGTGATCGGAAATTTGATGACCCCTATTTGTGTGTCCTTATAGACACGGTGCAGCGCGGAGGCGCCAAGCAGGTGACCTTAGATGATGATGGTGTTTTGAGATTGTAGGGGCGAGTTTGTGTGCCCAATGTGGATGGGATTCGAGAGTTGATTTTAGAGGAGGCCCATAGTTCCCCGTACTTTATTCATCCGAGCGCCGCGAAGATGTATCAGAATTTGCGGCATCATTATTGGTGACATAAAATGAAGAAGGATATTGTTGCATGTTGCTTGAATTATCAACAGGTTAAGTATGAGCATCAGAGGCCTAGTGGTTTATTTAAGAGGATTGTGCTTCCCGAGTAGAAGTGGGAGAGTTCACTATGGACTTCGTTACTGGACTACCGTTGACCCGGAAGAAGTTCGATACAGTTTGGGTAATTGTTGATAGGCTGACCAAGTCAGTGCATTTCATTCTTGTGGCAGTCTCCTATTCATCCGAGAGGTTAGCTGAGATTTATATCCGAGAGGTTGTTCGCCTTCATGGTGTGCCGGTATCTATCATTTCGGACCAGGGCGCACAGTTTACCTCGCGTTTCTGGAGAGCAATTCAGCGGGAGTTAGGCACCTAGGTGGAGTTGAGCACAACATTTCATCCTTAAACGGACGGGGCAGTCCGAGCGGGCTATTCAGATATTGGAGGATATGCTCCGAGCTTTTGTTATTGACTTTGGAGGATCGTGGGATAAGTTCTTGCCTTTAGCAGAGTTTGCCTACAACAACAACTACCAGTCGAGTATCCAGATGGCTCCTTATGAGGCTTTATATGGTAGGCGGTGTCGATCTCCTGTTGCATCGTTTGACCTGGGAGAGGCTCGGTTGTTGGGTACATATTTTGTCCAGGAGGCCTTGGACAAGGTCAGGATCATTCAGGATTGGCTTCGTACAGCTCAGTCCAAGCAAAAGAGTTAAGCAGATCGCAAGGTTCGAGATGTTGCTTTCTTGGTTGGTGAGCGAGTATTGCTCCGAGTGTCGCCTATGAAGGGCGTGATGCGATTTGGGAAGAAGGGCAAGCTTAGCCCTAGGTTCATTAGTCCGTTTGAGATTCTTGATCGAGTGGGAGAGGGGGCTTATAGACTTGCATTGCCGCCTAGTTTATCAGTTGTACATCCAGTTTTTCATGTGTCCATGCTTCAGAGGTATCACGGCGATCCAGCCCACGTATTAGATTTCAAAAATGTCCAGTTGGACAAGGACTTATCTTATGAGGAGGAGCTGATAGGTATTCTAGACCGGCAGGTTCGTCAGTTGAGATCCAAGAGTTTCCCTTCTGTTCGTGTTCAGTGGAGAAGTCAGTCTCCGGAGACATCGACCTGGGAGTCTGAGTCCGATATGCGGAACCGTTACCCTCATTTATTCCCCGACTCAAGTACTTCCTTCTTCTGTCCGTTCGAGGACGAACAATTGTTTTAGAGGTGGATAATATGACGATCCAAAGGGCCATCACCTATTTTATTACCCATTCCGTACTTCCGAGGCCTTGAAAACCTCATATGTAGTTGCCTTGGTTTGCGTGTGCAGTCCGGGCGCGCAACGTGACAACTTAAATATGAAATTCCGTGAAAAATGCTAAAATTTGATATTAAAATGAGTAAATTTGACTCTGGTCAATATTTTGGGTAAACAGACCCCGACCCGTGATTTTATTTCCCGGAGGGTCCGTAGGAAAATATGGGACTTGGGCGTATGCCCGGAATCAAATTCCGAGGTACCAAGCCCGACAAATGAATTTTTGAGTGAAATTGTTTTTCTGAAATTTATAAAGAAAAGTGAAATGAAAATTGGTTAGAATGTGTTGGTATCGGGCCCGTATTTTTTTACCGGCTCCCGGTACAGGTCTTATATGTGGTTTAAGATATTTCTGTGAAGTGTGGTTGAAATTGAACGTCATTTGACGTGTTTCGGACTTAAAACTCTAAATTTTAAATTTTATGAAGTTTAAAGAAAAACAAGTGATTTTGAGGTTTGATTCATTGTTTTTGATGTTGTTTTGTGGTTTCATTACTCGAATATGTCTGTAGGAAGATTTTGAGATCGTGTGTGCATTGGGTTTGAGGTTCCGAGGGCTCGGGTGAGTTTTGGGTAGGTCCCGGGAGGTCTTTAGGCTTAAAATATAGTTGTTGGAGGTCACAGAACTCAGATCTCTTAACTTACCATCGAGACCCGCGGTCCTTTTTCGTGGACCGCGTTGAGGGCTTCTCGGCCGCATTCGATTTTTCAAGGTCCGCGGTGGAGGAGCTGCGCACTAGTCCGAATTCGGAGGAATATATCTTTTGACATACAAGGAATTTTGTGATGATTCAAAAATAAAAGTTGTAGCCCTTCGTGTCCAGTTTCCAGAAAGGTAAAGAAACGTAATCTGGACATCTGTAGAGAAAGTTATAGCAAAAATACTAAATCATGTCACTGAAGTCATTTTTCTTTGTTTTTTTCAGCTTTTCTTGGCCTTTGCTAGCGCGGCCACGGTCCATTTTTCGTGGTCGGCAGTGGAGGACCTGAGGCGGGTGTAAATGGACGGGAATTTCAGTTATATTAATGTTTCAAAGCCCTAAAAATATAAGAGGCGATTTTCAAACACTATTTCTTCTCCAAAACATTAGTAAGTGATTTCTAACTCATTTTCTTTACTCCTTAACTTCTTTTTACAAGATTTCATCTAATGAATTCCTAAGCCTAAACAATGTAATTTAGAGTAGAAAATTGGGAAATAGGGTAGAGTTAGGGTCTTTCAATTTTTCTTGATTTAGACCTCATGTTGGGGTCGAATTTGAAAACAAATTATATATTCAAGCTCGTGGGTGAATGGGTGATATGGTTTTGGTCAGAGCCTCGTGTTTGGACCAGGCGAGCCCGGGGCCGAATTTTGTTATTTTGGAAGAATGCATGGAAATTGGTAATTAGGCTATGTAATTGAATTATTGAATCCTTATTGATATAGTTGAGTTAATTATGTCTAGATAATACCATTTCGGAGTTGAATTCTAAAGGAAAGGCAGTGTTAGAGGGTTGATTGCTATATTTTTTACCCGAGGTAAGTATTTGGTCTAACCTTAGCTTGAGGGAATAGGAGTTGAATCTTATTTGGTACTTGCTAATTGTCGAGTACGATGTATAGGCATGGTGACGAGTATCTATACATTGGTGTCTAGCATGACCGTGAGTCTTTATATTGCGAATATTCTGATTTTGTTGTAACTTCCATGCTTAATTGATGATTTCTATATGTTGTAAAGAGCATGTGAAGGGAATTGTGATCTTTAAACTNACGAACGGTGAAGATATATGAGATAATTGAATCCTTTGGAGCATTGGCTCAAGTGATAGCGTAAATTATGAAATGAAAGTGAAAGAAAGAGAAAAAGTTATTAAGATATACCTTTGCCGGATCATTGCTGCTTTAGTGATTATCTCCCTTGCTGAGATGTTGAGATTACTGTTATTTCCCTTGCCGGGATTTAGTTTAATTGATGTTCCCTTGCTGGGATTTCTATTTCTATTCTGTTTACTCCCTTACCATTTGCTTGTCATTGTTGTTTGGGTGAGGAAGAGTGTTAAAGCATGAAGGGTGATGTCGTGCACTGTTTGTTATTGTAAGTAAGAGTGTTAGAGCACGAAGGGTAATGCCGTGCATTATTTGATATTGTCTCCTTTGCTGGGATGTTGAGATTAATGTTATTGTTCCCTTACCGGGATTTCTATTTCTATTCTGTTTACTCCCTTGCCCTTATTTGTGATTGCTGTTTGGGTGAGGAAGAGTGTTAAAAGCACGAAGGGTGATGTTGTGCATTGTTTGCTATTGTGAGGAAGAGTGTTAAAGCACGAAGGGTGATGTCATGCATTGTTTGATATTGTGAGGAAAGAGTGTAAAGCACGCAGGGTGATGCCGTGCCGTACGATGTACCATTCCGTACCGATATTCATTGATTATACTGTGAGGACAAAGGGTAAAATCATGAAGGGTGATGTCGTGCCATGATTTACATTGATTACACTATACATTGCATAGTGAGGGCGAGAGTAAAAGCACGAAGGGTGATGTCGTGCCATGATTTACATTGATTACACTATACATTGCATAGTGAGGACGAGAGTAAAATCACGAAGGGTGATGCCATTCCATGATTTAAATTGATTACATTATACATTGCATAGTGAGGGCGAGAGTAAAAGCACGAAGGGTGATGTCGTGCAAGCTTGTGATTTCTGGTCCTTATTAATATTCTGGCCTTGTTGTTCCTTTCTTTATTTAAGATTTCTTATATGAAACTGTTATCTCCCCACAGCATATTCCCCTTCCCATATTGATTGATTACTTCCTATATTTCTTTTTCGTTGTGTGTGTGTGTGTGTGTGTGTGTATATATATATATATATATATATATATATATATATATAACCTCTTTTCTCTTGACTGGAAGGAGACAATGCTCAATTGAATATAAAGTCATGATAAAAGAGAATACTGTAATTTATGAGACTATGGTATTGTCTATAAATTCGGGAGTATGAACTTCTCTTTATGCCTCGTTATCAAACACATGTAATTATGAGATCATGCCAAAATGAAGGAAGGGCTTAGCCATAACATACCTGAACTGATTCTCTTGGCAATCCCTTACACCCATTGATTGCGACAACACGTAACAGCGGATTGAAGTAGGGAAAAATACGCATGATATTCTTGAGAAAGATTATACCGTGCTCCCTTAGAATCGCAAAATCTCGTTTATACTACACTAAGAAGTCTCATATGAATTCTTGTTGAAGCGATTCATGTTACTAGTGAAAAGTATGATCTTTGTTGAAGAATTTCATCCGTTAGTAAGTGTGATGATCCTCCTTCATTTGGTGATATTAGAGAAGNCTTCGCCGAGGTTAGGATAGGCACATACCAGTACATGGGGTCGGTTATACTGATGCTACACCTGCATTTCTTTATGTTGTGCAGATTATGCAGCCGAACCCGGAGGACATTATTAGTGAGAGTGTCTTTCAGCTTATCCTAGAGGCTTCAAGGTATACCCGCTGGCGTTCGTGGGCCTTGGCGTCTCTCCCATCCCTATATCTTCGTTACTGTCTTGTGTTCCTCTAGATTCAGAGACAGTCATGTATTTCCTTTCAAACTTTGTATTTAGCACTCTTATAGACAGTTCGTGAGTTTGTGACTCCAAGTTTTGGGAATTAGGCGTCATTATGTTGTCTTTACTTAGTTTTGAAAACCAAATTTATTTATTTCCGCTGTTAAGTTGTGAACTGTTTTTAGCTTATTCTTCTGTTAAATTGATGTTTTCATGCTAGTTTAACTGTACACGTTGGTTGTCTAGCGGGTTCAACGTTAGACACCATCACGGCCCGATGGTGGGACTTCGGGGCGTGACACCATAGATGCATCTATTTAATCTACTAAGGCATTCGACGCGTTTCACAAAAGCTAAGCATATTCAAGCAGTCAATCAAGAATTCATCAAGGGACATTTATCCAAGGAAAAGGGAAAACTTCTCTTTTAAAAGTCAGGGGAATGATGTTTAGCCTTTTAGAAATGTATTTACCAAGTTCGATATGAATAAGCCTTTTAAGTTGTCAATAAAATTACAAGTACGACAAATAAAGCATGCTTTTGGGTCCTAGACTACACGGACTTAAGCATAATAGTAGCAACGCACGGACTCTCGTCACCTCTTGCGTAGCCCCAACAAATAGGAGCACATATTTACTTATTTCACCCATGGGGTTAATTTATTCTTACAAGGTTAGAAAGGAGACTTACCTCGCTCTGGAGTTCCATAACCGGGATTCCACGCCCTCCTGATGACTCTAACCGATGCACAACGCCCCAAAAGTAGCCAATAATTATGAAAACCCATTAGTATATGGTCAATTACTCATTACAATCTAATTTATAACAATTTCTAACCCCGATCGAAATATCGATAAAATCACCCTCGGGCCCACGTGCCCGAATTGCGAATTTTTGAAGATAAACTTTACCCATAATCTCACGAACACAAATATATATATTTTACTCCCAATCCCATGCCCAATTTCGTGGCCAAAATCAAAAAATATAAGTTTCTAGGTTTTACTTCCAATTACATAACTTCTACAAATTTCCATGACTAATTCCATATATAAACCTTGTATTTAACTCAAAACTAGTGGAAACCACTTACCTCATGCTTGGTGGTAAAAATGGCACTCCCAAGTTGCTCCACAACCGGCTCCCATCGAGGAAATGGGGTTGAAATGAGCTAAAAACCTCGCTTTAAAGGGACACACTGCTAGCCCGACTTCCGCACTTGTAGTCACTTGACCGCTTCTGTTGTTCCACAGATGCGGTCAATACGCCGCTTCTGTGGTCCAGGGCTCCCAGCACATTCTCCGCTTCTACGCCTTCTCTTCCGCAGGTGAGGTCTTGCTTCTGCGGCGAGATGAACGCATCTGCGATTTAAGCACTCCCAAGCCATAATTGCATATGCGACCCTCATGGCACTTCTGCGGCCAAAACATCGCAGGTGCGGTTATACCGGATGACAGCAGCGCTCAGCCTTTCTTCCAAGTCCAACTCGATCCATTAACCACCCGGAATCCACCCGGGGCCCCCGGGACCCCGTCCCATCACACCAACCAGTTCCAAAACATAATGCGGACCTGCTTGAGGCCTCAAATCACATCAAACAGCGCTAATACCACGAACCACACTATGATTCAAGCTTTATGAGCTTTACTTCAGACTTTCTCATTCGATGTCGAAACCTATCAAATCATGCCTGATTGACTTCAAATTTTGCACACAAGTCACATTTGACATTACAGACCTACTCCAACTTCCCGAATAGGATTCCGACCCCGATATCAAAGAGTCCACTTCTGGTCCAACCTCTCAAAAACCTTCAAATTTTTAACATTTGCCAAACGACTCCAAAATGACCTACGGACTTCCGAATCCACTTTCGGACACACTCCCAAAACAAGAATCACAATACGGAGCTATTCCCAGACTTGGAATCCAAACAGACATTGATAACATTGAACTGCACTTTAACCCAAATTTATGAAATTCTTCAAAAAATGCAAACTTCCACGGTAGGCGCCGAAACACTCCCGGGTCATCCAAAACCCGGTTCAGATATACGACCAAGTCAAAAATCATCATACGAACCTGTTGGGACCTTTAAATCCTGATTATGAGGTCGTTTACTTAAAAATCACACTTTAGCCAAACAAACTTAAAGCTTCCAAAATGAGAATTTTCTTTCAAAATCAACTCTGAAACTCACGGAAGTTAATTTTGACCATCATTACAAGTCAGAATACCTGAAGTGAAGATCCTCATGGCCTCAATCCTCCGAAGAACGCACTAGAGCTCAAAACGACCGGTCAGATCATTACATTCTCTCTCACTTAAACATATGTTCATCCTCGAACGTGCTACGAACTGCACTAGAGTTGTCTGAAATTTCTGTTTAACACCTCAAGCACCTACCCATGCTACCACAACTCAGTTGAGCATATTGGCTCGATTAAATCTGAAGATACCCTCTTTCATCAAGGAAAATAAGCCTTAGAGCTCTGTTCCAACATCCAAAATTCTCTATCAGGCATGCTTCCAACATACGAACACCATATCAATCACTACACAATGCACTAATACATGATTACATACCTTTGCAGAATTCACACTATGCACTGCATAACGCACATGACCATAACAACATGCTCTAATAGAAATAGCCAAAATTTCACGAATCTGATGCTCCCAATGCACCTCGTGACATATATAAATCATGTTCTAACCCTTTGCAATACCGCCAGAATGGAGGCCATGTGTAGACATTCATAACCAACTGCCGAGTCAACAAATCATTGAGTCTATACTCCTGACAAGAACCATCACCTCATTATGAACAAAATAATGGTGTTTGCTCTTTAATATACTTCATATAATCTGATTGCACTGATCCTAGATCCATTAATCTCTTACAACTAGTACGAACTGCTCAGGAAATGAGCCACCCCAGACATGACCAAAAGTCTCATATGATGCCACAACGTGCCAATAAGCTACCAACTCGAATGTGTATATGAGGAGAACGAACTCTGGATAGAGCTACTCAACTCACGCAACTGATTAGACAACCGAAAAGGTGCTATAAACCTACCTCAGAAAATGGGAAACGAAAACACACAAAAATAACCGTAGGTCACTATACCTGCCATCACACTTTTGCGGCGTGCAACCCGATTCAAACAGCATACCCGTGGCGGCGTGCCACCCGATCCACACATTAAATTAACATAAGGAGATACTTACCGAGCTAAATTGATCATTACTACAAAATACCGAATATTGGTCACAAGCATGCTAAGTGCATAATACTATCCTGGGGAGACAGGTAGAGCCATACACTACAAAACTCAAGCACAAACGAGGTGTGATATATGATCCGAATCTCAAGAGCCATCATGCTCACATTACACTATTGCTACGCGGAACCTCAACACATAAGAAATTTCTCAAGTTGTTTCACAACTCACATGGCATAACATAATATTACATGAAAAAGCTGACGACGAAGCGACATCCCACGTTCGAATACTCCTCCATGAGGAGTGCTATGATGCAATGAACACATCTTGCTTGATATAGAGCCCGTATTCATATTTAAATCCACTTGTAACCCTCAAGCCGATTCTGATCGCACTGTATTAGGCTAATAATCTTATAAGGTTTCATTATTACCACTTTTTAACATATCACACAAGATCAACCATCACAAACAAAACAAACTCCCACAGTCCACAACCAAATTAAATGTGCGCCCTCCAGGCATAAATTCTCAATGAATCAGGTGACTAAATGTCACACTTATACAATCTTCCCGCGGGACACGCTCCCACGACTTTCCGCACAAGGTAACATGTTTGCACATCCATACCACCAACCGTACTAAGGCTGTAA
The DNA here is from genome assembly GCA_005239525.1 of Nicotiana knightiana. NCBI lineage: Eukaryota > Viridiplantae > Streptophyta > Magnoliopsida > Solanales > Solanaceae > Nicotiana > Nicotiana knightiana. The sequence goes on from ML376785.1 coordinate 105,018, forward strand.
AGCAATTCAAGAATACACACATTAGTACAAAAGGACTCTTACACACGACATCGACCTTAGGTGATGCCGAACATAATACAATGTTACTTTAAACATCTAAATATTTTTCTTGTTCCCGTACCACTAATAGGGTAAACACATCATCGTATATATCTTTCCTACTTCACTCATTCCAAGAGAACCATAGCAACAGACGAGTGAATTCTCATACCATAGAATATGCAAATCCTCAAGTAGCGGTCTGAACCACCATAACAATTCTGGGATCTCCCTACACAGAACAAGCTATAATACTTAAATGCTTCCAAATGGAATCAATTATGACGGCCGTCAAGCACTCGCACGCATCGTCATTAATCACATGCATAATTTAATCACGCTCCAAGAACTGATCACTGCCACCAATATGCCAATTCTATCATGGCTAACCAATCTAACTTCTTCTAATTTATCCTTAGTTGTCTTAGAAATAATAATAACTCCATTCAACACATAAGACTCACTCTGCACTCATCCCAAGTTGCCTTTCATCACGAGACCATGATGTCTCAAATCCCACAAACCCTCTCATACCCTCCTTGTGCGCATGTTCACATCCTCGACTGATATACCCGTTTCGAAAATTCCTCCATGAATCTGAAGTCTTTCCTTCCTCCAAATGCGATCCTGCAAGTCTAAAATATCATAGAACATTCTGAGCCTCTTATCGATAACTGCTGCAAAAGCTCGATTCTTAACCATACTGCAGGCTTGAAATCCTTAGACACCGTATTCTTAACCTTCGAATTCACTAGGACCTTTGTTGAGAGTCACCCACTCTGGCCTGGCCCCGTATATAATCAACTCCAAATCTTCGCTGGCACATGAACACCCATCTCAATGAAGCACCTAACTGAATCATCTCCTTTATAAATCACCTATGTGCGAAGCATAAGCCCTGAATCTTCCAAAAGCCTAAACATGAGTCAAGAAGGCCAATTATAGCACACATTTATCAAATCTTTTGCTCAAATTACCGTTTATGGTTTCTTCACTTAGCTGCAATAACTCACCAATATACCGATAGCCAGAAATCTCATAAACAGACGACCATGCAACCCAACCGTAGGCGGTGGGACTCTTGATGTGCCGGAGAATTTAGGCACATTTAATACCAATTGCTTAGATTTTAGCTTGTTTTAAATGCAATTGTCTTTTATACTTATGTAATTTTGATGCTTTGCAGTGCATGAAGCTTAAGGACCCAAAAACATGAAAATGGAATCAAAAAGCCGAAGAAAGACAAGAATGGGCAAAATGCGACCGCATAGTTGAAAATGCGGACCGCAAATCCAACATGCTGACCACATAATGCCCAGGTGAACTGCAGAGTCCAACAGTTAGTGTGGCCAAATCTAAGTGAAGAAATGCAGTCCATTATGCGATCGCATAACAGGTTTGCGGGCCGCATAATGGATCGCAAACCTCATATAGAAGTGGCTGAGAGAATAAATGTTATGACACTATGTGGCCGCATATCAACAATGCGGACCGCATAACTAAAATGCGGTGACTTCCTGGAACTACGATTTTGAAGATTCAGTGAGATTGAAGAGAATGCAGACCGCATATCTGTTATGCGACAAAAATACGGTCGCATATGTCACGGCCTGAACATGGGGAGGCGTGGCTGGCACCCGGTTCCGCATTGGTCTGATCGAACCACTCTGTAACTCATTTATTTTCTTTGTGACTATCATGGGCCAACATAGCCAGAACTCGTAATGTATAACTTGTAAGTGGGCAACACTGTATCAATAAACTATCATTATTAAACCATCAATACATACGGGCTGTCAAGGCCTCTAACATACTGTACAAGCTGAACCTCTATCTACAAAGCCTCTACGATTGTTTAACATCAAATGGGACAGAGTACCATCCTACCCATAAGTTTGTAGCAAAACTCTGACATGATGACTCATAGACTCGGCTACACTCCGAATGAGGTGGAGTCTTACCGGTCCTTCGTTGAATGCCAATCTCGTCTACTACGAGGGATCATCAAACTGATTGTCTATACCTACGGGCATGAAACGCAGTGTCCCCGGACAAAAGGAACGTCAGTACGAATAATATACCGAGTATGTAAGGCACATAAATAATTACATAACAAGCATGTAATATATATAGAGTAACTGACTCAACCTGTAAGTCTGGATAATTATGTAAATCATGAAATGCATATAATGTCATGCATATGCGTATGAATGTCATGTCGTGCATAGGTACATATTTCATAACATCATCAAGCCTCTGAGGGCATCCCATCATATAATCTTAGCCACTGTGGACAAAATCATCAACATATACCAGCTGATCAGGTGGTGGTGCGTATATAACGTCATAACCTTTCCCATATCCCATATACATATATATATATACACGTATATAACGATGTTTGAGTCATGGGTCAATGTACATGTATAAATGTATGAAATGCATATGAAATACGTTAATAAAATCTCTCGGTACGTCATAAGACCATTATGCCTCTGATTGATACCATGAAATAAACTCTACCAACTTACGTATTTTTGAGACCCATGAACAGATCCTAGAATAATAATACTTATTGGAGAATAAGAATTTATACATCCCTAGTATTTCTAGGAATAGAGTAATTTATGGAAGTTGTGCATTTGCTCGTTTTTCTTGTGTCATATAGATTATGCCAAAAAGAAAGAAGGGATAGCCTTAACATACCTGGAGTAGAAAAAAAATATGTATATTCTTGAAAAAGATTGTACCGTGCTCTCTTAGAATCACAAAATCTCGTAGCAAGGAAGTAGAATCCCCTCGTCAACATTTTCTTACCCTCGCAGAAACTTACTACAAACCGATTAACCCTTTTATCTAAAACTTGTAGCAACTAGATATGTTAACATTGCGATGTCTATGTATCCTTCCTCTCAAAAGAGTTGTCGCTTCACCACGGAGGTTATGTTAACTATACTTGGAATATAAATTTGAAAAAATAATAATGGGTAAGGACCCACTTGCACTAAGTAACAGATTATTACACACTTTTATTATGGCATGTTGTGATTCTCAAAAGTAGCTTGCACCTATCAGCTATTATGGGTTTGTTGCTATCCGATTTGCTACATGATGGTTAGCAATATTTGGGAAGTGAAAAATGTCTCAGATGATAAAGCAGACGTAGAGGTGGAGGAATATTGTGTGGAGTGCTGTGATGGTAGTGTTTATGTGGATATTTTTGCGGAGAAGATTAAAATTCTGCTTTTGCATATTCTTTCTAGGAACTAGGAACTAGGAACTATGAATTAGGAGCCACATATTTGACAGATGTTCAAAAGTGGATATTCTTCCATGCACGAACTCCACGTCTCCCTTGAGAGAGTGAAATAGAGATCATCTCATACCTTAATGTGTAAATCCTATCCATCATAATTATATATATTTTTTATTATTTATTTTTTTGACTTCATAGCAGCCAACTATTTAATAACATGACATTCCTTTATTTATTTATTTATATTTACTTAATTACACAGTATATTTTTCCGTAACAGTGACACCCCTTCCTCTCAGATGGCTACTTACATATATAATTGAGTTAGCATCACTATATTGTCAAAATAATAATGAGTTGTTGTAATCTTAATATTATATCGGTCACTAGTTTGGATTAAAATAATGGAAGTTGATACTGTAATTCTTATAGCATCAATCACTTGTTTGAAAAAAACTAAACTTGCAAATTGTTTTCTTTTTCTCCAAAATTGAAGAGATGTTGATATAATACACAAGTTTAATCCTTTTGTTGGATCTGGTAAAAATTCTGTTTACAAAGCACTAGTACTAAAATACATTTGAAATATATAAACAATGTAATTCAACGCCAACTTTGTGCGTAGATAAAATTTTTAAATTTTTAGATAATATTAAAAAGATTACTATCTTAATTTATTTTAGTCTCGACAACAAATTATTTAACTTAATTTAAGAGTATGGAAGTCATTTGACCATCAATATAAGAATATAGTTACAATATGTAAAAGAACCTCAATTAATTTCAAATATTCATTCAACGAAACAGTATAAGTTTAATTATATTACGTATAGTCAGTCAAATAAGTTCTAGTTATACTCAGCATAGTTTGTAATACATTGTTTGGTAATAAAAAGAATAAATTTTCTCACTAAAATCAGCATAATTTGCACCTTGATTGTTTGTAAATTTGTTTTTTTCTTATAAATATATTTTTTTATTCGAGATAAAATATGAAATAGGAATATGTATATTTTAGCAATTCATGAACTAAAACTATTGAAATGACAAAGATGCCATCATCTATTCAGACTCATCCGTCTTAAAATAACGTCTAACAAAATATCCTTATATTATTGTGTATAATCTAAAATATATTCGAAAGTAGTAATATTAATAAAATTATAGTTTTAAAACTTTTTACAGAGATGTTCCATTTAATATAAATACTATATCAAAATGTATCTAATGTTATCAAGGTTGTTAAACTTATGGGGTCTCACAGTCACAAATTCTCTTTAGAAAAGTACGGGATGTAACATCCTTCCTCCCTTTAGAAACATTCGTCCTCGAATGTTAATTCTTTGGGATTTTCAAAAATTTCGCTAGGGTCTCCTATGTATAATAAACTAAAACCCAACCTCCATCTGAGTTTTGCACTATTCACAACCTTTTGTACTTGAGTATCTCGTATCTTCTTCTCCTTTACTTTACCTAACTTACTTTTGAATCTCGCATCATATCTTGTCTTTCATATCTGCCTTCCACACTATGCCTTAAAGCTCTACTGCGATACCTGCACCTCTGGTGCATACAATATCTGGCGATAGCTTCATACTGACTTCTTATAAGTCAGCTCTATGGCACGATCTGGAAACAAAAGAAGGGTAACATTTCCTAAATGCCCTATAGCTTCTCAATTATAAATGTGGCGCGCAACACACCCATAAGTGAGAGTCTACTAGGCACGACTTTGTACACTCTCTAGGACACGACTCGCTCTGATACGACTTTGTCACGCCCCGAACCTGGGGAGGCTTGGCTGGCACCCAGTGCCGCATTGGCCCGAGAGAACCACTCTGTAACTTATTTGTTTTCTTTGTGACTATCATGGGCCAACATGGCCATAACTCGTAATATACAACTTGTAAGTGGGCTACACTGTCAATAAACTATCGTTCTTAAACCATCAATACATATGGGGCGTCAAAGCCTCTGATATACTGTACAAACTGAACCTCTGTCTACAAAGCCTCTAGCCTTACTTAACATAAAATGGGACAGGGTACCGGCCTACCCATAAGTTTGTACCAAAACTCTGACACGATGACTCATAGACTCGGATGCACTCCGAATGAGGTGGAGTCTTACCTATACTTCGTTGAATGACAATCTCGTCTACTACGAGGGATCGTCAAACTGATTATCGATACCCGCGGACATGAAACGCAGTGTCCCTGGCCAACAGGGACTTCAGTACGAATAATGTACCGAGTATATAAGGCACATAAATAATTACATAACAAACATTGAAGAAATATAGAGTAACTTACTCAACCTATAAGTCTTGATAATTATGTAAATGATGAAATACGTATGATGTCATGCATATGCGTATGAATGTCATGTCGTGCATAGGTACATATTTGATAACATCATCAGGCCTCTGAGGGCATCCAATCATATCATCTCAGTCATTGTAGGCAAAATTATCGACGTATACCAGCTGATCAGCTGATGGTGCGTATATAATACCATAACCTTTCCCATATCCCATATCCCATATATATATATATATATATATATATATATACGCGTATATAACGTCATATGGNACATATTAAGGTATGAGATGATCTCTATTTGACTCTCTCAACGGGGACGTGGAGTTCATGCATGGAAGAATATCCACTTTTGCATATCTGTCAAAGATGTGGCTCCTAATTCATAGTTTTTGGTTCCTAATTCTGTAAAATGTGTGGCTCCTAATGCAAAAGCAGAATTTTAATCTTCTCCCCAAAAATATCCACATAAACACTACCATCACAGCACTCCACACAATATTCCTCCACCTCTATGTCTGCTTTATCATCTGAGACATTTTCCATCTCCCAAATATGGCTAACCATCATGTAGCAAATCGGATAGCAACAAACCCATAATAGCTGATTGGTGCAAGCTACTTTAGAGAATCACAACATGGCATAATAAAAGAGTGTAATAATCTGTTACTTAGTGCAAGTGGGTCTTACCCATTATTACTTTTCAAATTTATATTCCAAGTATAGTTACATAACCTCCATGGTGCAGCGACAACTCTTTTGTGAGAAAGGATACGTAGACATGGCAATGTTAACATATCAAGCTGCTACAAGTTTTAGATAAACGGGTTAATCGGTTTGTAGTATGTTTCTGCGAGGGTAAGAAAATGTTGACAAGGGGATTCTACTTCCTTGCTAAGGGACTTTGTGATTCTAAGAGAGCACACTACAATCTTTTTCAAGAATATTATATATATATATATATATACGCGTATATAACATCGTCTGAGTCATGGGTCAATGTACATGTATAAATACATGAAATGCATATGAAATACGTTAATAAAATCTCTCGGTACGTCATAAGACCTATTTCCTCTGATTGATACCATGAAATAAACTCTACCAACTTACGTATTTTTGAGACCCATGAACAGATGATAGAATAATAATACTTATAGGAGAATAAGAATATACATATCTCTAGCATTTCTACTAATAAAGTAGTTTATAGAATTTGTGCATTTGCTCGTTTTGCTTGTGTTATATGGATCATGCCACAAAGAAAGAATGGATAGCCTTAACATACTTAGAGTAGAAAAAAATTTATATAATATTCTTGAAAAAGATTGTAGTGTGCTCTCTTAGAATCACAAAGTCCCTTAGCAAGGAAGTAGAATCCCCTTGTCAACATTTTCTTACCCTCGCAGAAACATACTACAAACCGATTAACCCGTTTATCTAAAACTTGTAGCAGCTTGATATGTTAACATTGCCATGTCTACGTATCCTTTCTCACAAAAGAGTTGTCGCTGCACCATGGAGGTTATGTAACTATACTTGGAATATAAATTTGAAAAGTAATAATGGGTAAGACCCACTTGCACTAAGTAACAGATTATTACACTCTTTTATTATGCCATGTTGTGATTCTCTAAAGTAGCTTGCACCAATCAGCTATTATGGGTTTGTTGCTATCCGATTTGCTACATGATGGTTAGCCATATTTGGGAGATGGAAAATGTCTCAGATGATAAAGCAGACATAGAGGTGGAGGAATATTGTGTGGAGTGCTGTGATGGTAGTGTTTATGTGGATATTTTTGGGGAGAAGATTAAAATTCTGCTTTTGCATTAGGAGCCACACATTTTACAGAATTAGGAACCAAAAACTATGAATTAGGAGCCACATCTTTGACAGATATGCAAAAGTGGATATTCTTCCATGCATGAACTCCACGTCCCCGTTGAGAGAGTCAAATAGAGATCATCTCATACCTTAATATGTAAATCCTATCCATCATAATTATATATATTTTTTATTATTTATTTTTTGACTTCATAGCAGCCAACTATTTAATAACGTGACATTCTTTTATTTATTTATTTATTTTTACCTAACTACATAGTGTATTTTTCCGTGACAATGACAACCCTTCCTATAAGGTGACTACTTCTATATATAATTAAGTTAGCATCATTATCTTGTCAAAATAATAATGAGTTGTTGTAATCTTAATATTATACCAATCACTGATTTGGAGTACAATAATGGAAGTTGATATTGTAATTGTTATAGCATCAATCACTTGTTTGAACAAAATTAAACTTGCAAATTGTTTTCTTTTTCTCCAAAACTGAAGATCTGTTGATATAACATACAAGTTTAATCCTTTTGTTGGATTTGGTAAAACTTCTGTTTGCAAAGCACTATGTCACGACCCCAAATCCTAACCGGCCGTGATGGCGCCTATCGTGGAACTAGGCTAGCCAACTACCGCGTGTTCACATTTCCTTTTGAAAATCCCATTTAAGTTTCAAGCAATTCATAACAGTATACAGAAAGTTCTTAATATAATAGGCAAATTTTATATACTGTACTGCCATCGCCAAAACCCGGAGCCAACATGTCATGAGCATCTAGTGAAATAAGCCAAAAATAAGTATTATGATAAAAAAACTCCGAATCAAAGCTAAATACAACAGGAAGCGAAAGCAGAGATGTTGCGAACGCTGAACAACTACCTCTACATCCCACGGTCCGGCTCCGGTGCGATATATATATAAAAGCTAACGCTCGATATCTGCTCCTGAATCTGCACACAGAGGTGCAGGGAGTAATGTGAGTACGCCAACTCAGTAGTGATGGAAATAAATCAAGTCTAAGTAGCAAGGAATCACATAAAAATCAAAGTCGTCAAGTCACAATATACATAGCCTTACATTCCAATAGTATACATAGATATACGAAATCGTCATGCCTTAGAAATCAACTTCACAAAAGTTCTTAGAACAATGCACATTTTTAATAACTTTAAAACAAGGATTTGGTATGCAATGAATGTAGTAAATCATAAGTAGCCCATCGGGCAAAAACATGTTTCATAATCAGTCCGTCGAGCATGACTCACAATCCCTCAGCACCTTACAATCACTCAGCACCTCACAGCCACTCATACCTCCTAATCACTCAATCACTCGCACTCGGTGCGCTACTAGGGGTGTGTACAGACTCCGGAGGGGCTCCTGCAGCCCAATCACTAATATCACTCAGCACCTCACCATCACTCTTGGCCCTCGGTCACACTCGGTGGAACCATTCGAAAAGCCCCTCGGGCGAACTAATAGAATGGGGTACTCGACCCGAAAACATCATTTGTAATGCTCATGTAGTGTAAATCAGGCTGAGTTTCAAATAAAACAGTATGCATAATGATGCTGAGTAAAATCATCAACAGGTAGTGAGAGAAACAGCAGTAAAACACCCTCAAAGGGGTCTAAACATATCGGCACAAGGCCCCAAACACGGCTTACAACCCAAATATTTCACAAATCTTTAGAACATAATTTAACATAAGATTTTGAGTAAATATGTAACTCATTAGTTGCCGCGGAGAGGACCTAGTCCAATCCAAAAATCAGTACGCGCCACATATTTATCATCCGACATTTGCGCCATCCCAAATTCAGTGAGAAAATAACGCAGTCCGGGGTTCCGTACCCTCAGGCCGCGACACTAGTCCGCTATGCCTTTGCCCCTCAAATTGGCCCCCAATTGCTCCGAATCTAGCCAAAACCAGTTCAACATCATTAATATATACTCATGGAACACAACCCAATCGAAAAGTATCAATTTAATCAAAAATCTCGAAATTCGGCCAAACCCGGGCCCCGGACCCACATCTCGAAATTCAATAATTTTTACATTATTAGAAACCTCGTCCTCCCACGATTCTATACATACCAAGGACACCAAAATTCCAAAACCTCAAAAGAAATTCAATTCTTTCCTCCCATTTTCCAATTTTTTCCTACCCAAATCCTTAAATTTTCAAGCCTAATCTTAACAAAATAGCATAGGAACGGGATTAACAACCAAAGAACTTACCTTTGCTGAAGAACTTGGAAATTCCCTCTCAAAACCACCTTCAGTGGACTCCTCCCACATGCAAGTTGATGAAAACTAATAAATTTCGCGGAGGGGGCCTTTTTATACTGTTCTGCACAGTCATTTCCGCACCTGCTGACAATTGGCTGCACCTGCGGTCCCAGGGGGCGCACATGCGAGACACACTTAACTGGCCAATTCTCGCGCCTGTGACCACCTTTCCGCACCTGCGGGTTCGCTGGTACGACAAACCCCTCGTACCTGCGGACCATTCCCTACACAGGCAGAACTCGCACCTGCGACCTTTCTCTCCGCTCCTGCGCAACCGCACCTGCGACTCCCTTTCCGCAGGTGCGAAAACACCAGCAAACCAGCACAACAGATTTCCAAAAATCACTCCAACTTCCCATCAACCATTCGAAATCAATCCCGATCCCCTCGGGGCCCCAAGCAAACATACCAACATACCTCCTAGTATTATTCCAACTTAGTCGAGCCCTCGAAACACCAAAAACACCAAATTTTCATCAAATTCAAGCCTAAGAACTTTGAAACTCCTAAAATTCGCCAACTACGCCGAAACAAACCAAAACACCTCTGATTAACCTAGAATTTTGCAGACATATCCAAATGACATTACAAAACCGTTCCAACTTTGGGAATTCCATTCCGACCTTAATAGCCTGTTTTCCACTGCCGACCGGAATCGCCAAAAACTAACTTTCGCCAATTCAAGCATAATTCTACACTGGACATCACAAAAATATTCTGAACACACTCCTAAGTCCCAAATCACCTAACGAAGTTATTCGAGCCATAAAATCTGCATTCCGAGGTCGTTTACCAATAAGTTAACTCTCAGTTGACTTTCTCAACTATTAGGCTACTTTTAAAGGCTAAATGCCTAAACTCTCAACATAATCACTCCGGACCCAAACCAACTGATCCAACACATCAAAAACAAGATAGTGACATATAAAAAATTCAGAAATAGGGGGAAACGGGGTAAATCTCATGGAACGACCGGTCAGGTCTTTACATCCTCCCCGTCTTAAACAAAGTTCGTCCTTGAACGGGTCTAGAAATATACCCGGAGCCTCGAATGACTGAGGATATTTGTCCCGCATCTCCCGCTCGGTCTCGCAGGTGGCATCCTCCACCGGCTGCCCTCTCCACTAAACCTTCACTGAAGCTATATCCTTAGACCTCAGCTTCCTGACCTGACGACCCAAAATAGCCACTGGCTCTACCTCATATGACATATTACCCTCGAGCTGAACCGTGCTGAAGTGCAGAACATGGGAAGGGTCACCAACATACTTCCGGAGCATCGAAACATGGAATACTGGATGAATACTTGATAAACTGGGAGGCATAGCAAGCCTATAGGCCACCTCCCCAACCCTCTGAAGTACCTCAAATGGTCCAATGAACCTGGGACTCAGCTTTCCTCTCTTCTTGAATCTCATAACACCCTTCATGGGTGACACCTTTAGTAATACCTTATCCCCAATCATGAAAGACACATCTCGGACTTCCGGTCCGCATAACTCTTCTACCTAGACTGCGCCGTGCGAAGCCACTCCTGAATCAAATTTACCTTACTCAAAGCATCCTGAACCAAGTCTGTGCCCAATAGCCTAGCCTCGCCCGGCTCAAACCAACCAACCGGAGATCTACATCTCCTACCATACAACGCCTTATACGGAGCCAACTGAATACTCGACTAATAGCTATTATTATATGCAAATTCTGCTAGTGGCAGAAACTGATCCCATGAACCACCAAAGTCAATAACACAAGCACGCAATATCTCTTCCAAAATCTGAATGGTACGCTCCGACTGCCCGTCGGTCTGAGGATGAAACGCTGTGCTCAACTCAACCTAAGTACCCAACTCTCTCTGCACAGCTCTCCAAAACTGGGACTTGAACGGAGTGCCTCTGTCGGAAATGACAGAAACTGGAACCCTATGCAAACGGACAATCTCCCTGATATAAATCCCAGCTAACCTCTCCGATTAATACGTAGTACCAACAAGAATGAAGTGCGCGGACTTGGTCTGCTGATCCACAATAACCCATTTAGCATCAAACCTCCTCGAACCCCGTGGGAGTCCAACTACGAAGTGCATGGCTATCCGCTCCCACTTCCACTCCGGAAGATCAAACCTCTGAAGCAATCCACCCGGTCTCTAGTGCTCATAGTTGACCTGCTGATAGTTGAGACACCGAGCCACAAACTCCACAGCATCCTTCTTCATTCTCCTCCACCAATAATGATGCCTCAAATCTTGATATATCTTTGCGGCATCCGGATGGATGGAATACCGCGAACTATGAGCCTCCGCTAGAATCAAATCTCGAAGACCATCTACATTAGGCACGCAAATTCGGCCCTGCATCCTCATGACCCCATCATCACCAATACCCACATCTCTGGCATCACCGCGATGTACCCTGTCTTGAAGAACAAGCAAATGTGGATCGTCATACTGTGCTCTAATTTGATCATAGAGAAGACCTGGAGGCTACACAAGCCAACACCCACGGGGGCTCAGGTAGATCCAATCTCACCAAATGACCTGCTAAGTCTTGAACATCGAGATCTAATGGCCGCTCTGCCACTGGAAGGTAAGCTAAACTCCCCAAACTCTATGCTCTTCGACTCAAAGGCATCGACCACTACATTGGCCTTCCCCGAATGATATAAGATAGTGAGATCATAATCCTTGAGGATCTCTAACCATCTCCTCTGACGCAAATTCAAGTCCTTCTTCCTCAGCAGATACTGCAAACTGCGATGATTAGTAAAAATCTCACACTCCACTCCATACAGATAATGCCGCCAAATCTTCAAGGCATGAACAATGGCAGCGAACTCATGATCGTGTACTGGATAATTTTTCTCGTGCACCTTCCACTGTCTGGACGCGTAGGCAATCACCCTACCGTCTTGCATCAATACCGCTCCCAAGCCAACTTTGGAAGCATCACAATAAATTGTGTAAGAACCCAAACAAACAGGAAAAACTAGTACTGGATCTATAGTCAATGCTGATTTGAGCTTTTGAAAGGTCTCGTCACACTCATCAGACCATCTGAATAGAGCACCCTTCTGGGTCAATCTGTTCAAAGGCGAAGCTATCGAAGAGAATCCCTCCACAAAGCGACGGTAATATCTCGCCAAACAAAGGATACTCCTAATCTCTGTAGCTGAGGACGGTCTGGGCTAACTCTGCACCACCTCTATCTTCTTTGTATCAACCTGAATCCCCTCACTGGACGCCACATGCCCCAAGAAAGCTACTGATCCCAGCCAAAACTCACACTTGGAGAATTTCGCATAAAGCTTCTCCTCCCTCAATCTCTGTAACACAACTCTCAAATGCTGAGCATGCTCTTCCTGGCTACGAGAATAAACCGGGATGTCATCAATGAACACAATGACGAAGGAATCAAGATAAGGCTGAAACACGATGTTCATCAATTTCATGGAAACATCTGGGGCATTGGTCAGCCCAAATGACATAACCAAGAACTCATAATGACCATACCTGGTCCTGAAAGCAGTCTTTGGAATATCAGAATCCTGAATCCTCAACTTATGGTACCCAGATCTCAAATCAATCTTGGAAAATACTCTGGCTCCCTGAAGCTGGTCAAACAAATAATCAATACGGGGCGAGGGATACCGGTTCTTCACCGTAACCCTATTCAACTGCCGATAATCAATACACATACACATGGACCCATCCTTATTCTTAACGAACAACACCGGTGCACCCAAGGTGACATACTAGGCCGAAAGAACACCTTATCCAGAAGCTCCTGAAGCTGCTCCTTCAATTCTTTTAGCTCCGCTGGTGCCATACGATATGGTGGAATAGAAACAGGCTGAGTGTGGCACCAGGTCAATACCAAAATCAATATCCCTTTCAGGTGGCATGCCTGGCAGGTCTGCAGGAAACACATCCGGAAAATCAGGGACCACAGGAACTGAATCAATAGTGGGAGTCTCACCACCGACATCCCTCACAACGACCAAATAAGATAAATACCCTTTTTAACCACGCGTCAAGCCTTCAGGTAAGAAATCACCCTGCTAAGCATATACTCGGAAGAACCTCTCCACTCAACCCTCGGACACCCTGGCATAGCTAAGGTCACGGTCTTAGCGTGACAATCAAGAACAACATGGCACAGAGATTACCAATCCATGCCTAATATCACGTCAAAATCGACCATGTTGAGTAACAGTAGGTCCACTCGAGTCTCCAAACCCCCAATAGATATTATGCATGACCGATACACGCGGTCCACAACAATAGTATCGCCCACAAGAGTTGACACATGAACAGAGGTTACAAGAGACTCACAGGGCATATCCAAAAAACTGGCAAAATATGAAGAAACATAGGAATATGTGGAACCAGGGTCAAATAAAGCCAAGGCATTACGGCAACAGACTGAAACAAATACCTTCAATCACGGTATCTGAGGCCATAGCGTCCGGCCTGGCTGGAAATGCATATATACGAGCCTCACCTCCCCCTCTAGGGCGGCCTCTTGCTGACTGACCACCACCACTGACTGCCTGGGCGGGTGGTGAAGTGACTGTAGTTGAAGTTAAGGGTTGGCCCCTCTGCTGTGAAGATCCACCGTAACGGCAGGGACATTGCCCCCACCCATGCCCAAACTCTCCGCACTCAAAACAACTACCTGTAGATGGAGGCGGGGACTGCTAGAAACCCCTAGCACCTGTACGACCACTAGAAGACTCTAGTATAGATGAACCCTGAACTGGAGGTGCTCGAGTTTCACTCAGAGCTGGGAGGGCACCAAAAGAAGTACGGCCTGACTGAGAACCACGGGGACCCTGCCCCGATGATGCACCACTATAAGCTGGGCGGCCTGACTGAATAAGCTTGAATGGACGGCCCCTACCCTGCTGAAACTGTCCCCCGAAGGGAGAACCACTGGAATTTCCTAAACCACGAGGCCTCTTGGCCTCCCTCTCCTACCGCTCCTGGCGGCGAACAAACTCAATATCTCGAGCTATGTCAACAACCTGCTCGAATGAAGCATCTGATACTCTCTCTCGAGTCATAAACAACCGAAGCTTTATAAGAAAGACCATCTACGAACCTCCTCACCCTCTCCTTATCAGTAGGGATAATCTCAGAAGCATGCCTAGCCAACTTAGAAAATCTCATCTCATACTGAGTGACTGATAACTTTCCCTGGCGCAGCTGCTCAAACTGCCTACGCTGCTCCTCTCTGTGAAACTGAGGAACATACTTCTCCAAAAAGATCGTGGTGAACTGCTGTCAGGTAAGAGGTGTTGAACCAACCGGTCTACGCCTCTTGAAAGACTCCCACCAAGTAAAGGCAACACCCCCAAACTGAAAGGTAACAAACGAGACCCCACTGGTCTCCAGAATACCCACGGTGTGCACTATCCTCTGAAACCTATCTAGAAATCCCTGGGCATCCTCGCCCTCTGTACAACTGAAATCAGAGTCTGAAGTCTTCTGAACCTCTCCAACCTACGCTGCTCGTTCTCAGGCATAGCAGAGACCACATAATCCTGAACCGGAGCGGCTGGCTGAGCTGGGGCTGCTCCCGGTGCCTGAATACCCTGTGCAGCCTGCTCAGGTGCCCGGGAAGCTGGAGTCTGATGGCCTCCCCTGGCCTGAGCTATGGTGTCAGAAGAAGACATCGCAATGGCCTGAGCCAAACCGGTGCATACTAAAAATATCTGAAACAGGGCCTCCTGATGACCCGGAATAACCATAGGCACTACTGGTGCCTGAGCCTGTCCCGCTGGGACACCATCGGTGGGAACCTTGTCATGATCAATAGGGGGATCCTGAGGTACTGCCCCGACTGCTGTGCGGGCTGGCCCCCTACCCTACCACGACCTCGACCGCAGCCTCGACCTCACGTTGGTCTAGCAGGTGACTGGTCACTCTGATCGGTATGGCGTGTCCTCACCATATGTGAGAGAACGAAACAACGTAAGTTTAGATTTCAAGAATCAATAGATCAGCACGAAAGAGTTCATGAAAGATAGAACGTTTCCTAAAAGTTTGGCAGCCTCTCGAAGATAAGTACAAACGTCTCTGTACCGATCCGCAAGACTCTACTAAACCTGCTCATCACCGTCGAGTCCTATGTAACCTAGGGCTCTGATACCAAAACTGTCACGAACCCAAATCCTAACCGGCCGTGATCGTGCCCATCGTGGAACTAGGCTAGCCGACTACCGCGTGTTCGCATTTCCTTTTGAAAATCCCATTTGATTTTCAAGAAATTCATAAAAATATACAAAAAGTTCTTAATATAATAGGCAGATTTTATATACAGTACTGCCATCCCCAAAACCCGGAGCCAACATGCATGAGCATTTAGTGAATAAGCCAAAACTAAGTATTATGATACAAAACTCCGAATCAAAGGTAAATACAACATGAAGGGAAAGCATAGATGCTGCGTGTTGGTTGATTTCCCAATGCACACGCAAGTGTACGTGGTCGACAAGTAATATAGGATTTTAAGTCCAGATATCGTACCCACAGGGACTTGTGATCAACTATCCACTAAACTAAACTCAAACAAATATTTACTAGAATTACTCTAAAATAGTAAATCAAAAGATTAAAGAGACAACTACTTTAAAGATGAATTCAAGGTAAATTGATATTCTAGAGTTATGGGTTGTTAAACAATCACGTTGAGTTTTCGACCTAAATCTTCTAATCAGGTTTATTGATTGACGAGGTTAATATTGCTCGTAGCCTTCTCCCGAAGTACAACTCGCCTATTCAAGTTAACCTAATGCCTATATTCCTATGGAATCAGGATTAACAAGAACGCATTAATAATTCCCGTATAATAACCAA
>ML376786.1:0-26691 GCA_005239525.1 Nicotiana knightiana
TTAAAGCTCATAAAATGCGAGGTATATAATGCTTAAAATCACGAATTCTAGCCACACATCACCGCTCCCCACTGCCACCACCGTGCACTGCCGTCGGTGGTGCTCCAAACCACCCTAAAATTTTACTCTTTCTTCCTCTCAACCTCCTCTCCATGAATCCGAACCCCAAATCCCCATAACCTCTCTCAATCTTCGCAAATCTGCCAAATTTCGAAACCCTAGCTCATTTTATTTTGTAGATTCGTCGAGTTTTAGACCTCTCATTCATAAAATACTTACATAGGCTTGTAGAGCTCCACATGATATATCGTCCTACGTTGGTTTCACCCCAAAACTCTTACCAAAATCCGGCCAGATTCCGGCAACCCTCGCCACTGCCTCAACCACCCAAGAACGTCACTGGCCATTTGTTTATAGACTATTCCCGACCAAAAACGCATGTTTCTCTCTAGCAAAATGCTAGAATTCATTGGTTTCAGAGTGTGCTAGAAAGAAACACCTGTTTCAAGGTCGGACAACCACCACTTGGCATCTTCGGCATCGTCTCATTGTCGATTCGACGTCGAATGTCCCGGAGTTTGGTATAAGCTCGCACGCTAATCTTCCCCCCCCCCCCNCCTAGCTCACTTTATTTTGTAAATTCATCGAGTTTAGTCCTCTCCTTCATAAAATACTTACATAGGCGTGTAGAGCTCCACATGATATATCATCCTACGTTGGTTTCACCCCAAAACTCCGACCAAAATTCGGCCAGATTCCGGCAACCCTCTCCACTACCGCAACTGCCCAAGAACGTCACTGGCCATTTGTTTGTAGACTATTCCCTACCAAAAATGCCCGTTTCTCTCTAGCACAACGCTAGTATTCATTGGTTTCGGTGTGTGCTAGAAAAAAATGCTCGTTTCAAGGTTGGACAACCACCACTTGGCATCGTCTCATTGCTCGATTCAACGTCGAACGTCCCGGAGTTTGTTATAAGCTCGCACCCTAATCTTTCCCCCTCTTTTTCTCGTAATTTCTATTTTTTTTTCTCATTAAGTTTAGGTTTTAGTTTAATTTTCTGTTTTCATTTGTTTGTTAATCTGTGATTGTTAGTTCGTGTTAGCTTCGAGCATCAATATTAGTCGTTACTTAATACTTTCGATTCATGTATTAGTTAGTCGTTTACTTTGCCATTATGTTTTGTTTAGTCCATCGGTTTTGTTGATCACTTTTGAAATCCGTTTAGCTATTTGCAATTGGCGAAGTTCACTGATATTCTGGCTTTGCGATTGATTTTTGTATTTTGTTTTAGTTCAAAATCTGTTAGTGATCGTTACTTCGTGTTTAGTCCCGTTTTTTATTTCGTCTTTCAGTCAACTCGATAGTTGTTTCATTATCAACATGTATTATACGTTTCCTTAGTTGTTAAGTTCCAATTTTATTTTTATTATTTCTAGTTTGTTTATGTTTAAGCTAATTAGTTTAAGGACTTAACTATAACTACGTGCTTTGTTTGTTGTAGTCATTAGTTTTTTTGTTAGTTTAATGGTTCAAGTCTAGTTATCTGATTTTGCACTTTCTAATTTGAAGTAGTAGTTTAGTTTGGTATTGGTTTGTGAGGGTAGTAGAAGGTACTTGAATGTAGGACCTTTGTTTAGTTGCTTTTACTATTGAGGACTGTTTTGGAGTACAATACTCCAAAATTCTGTCCACATTTTGTGAGGAAAAACTGTTCATTGGACAAAAATCTGGTTTTGGACAGATTTTTGGTCAAAAATCTATCATTTTGGACAGATTTTTGGTCAAAAATCTATCATTTTGGATAGATTTTTGGCCAAATAAAATCTGTCCCAAATTCCTTTCTTCTCATATAAAAAAGAGGATTTCTTCCCTCATCTTCTACACATCTTGGACTCTAAAAAAGACACTTCTTTTGCACACATTATTAAAAACGTCTTTTCACACATTTGAGAGAGTAAAATATCAGCGGAACACTCATACTGCTGAATTTTTCTGGTTCACTTTGGTTTAATTTGTTGATCCTGCTATTGCGTTGCTGCTGTTGCTATTTTGTTTTGCTGAAATTGAGTCCCTCCATTCCTAATATCTTCTTTCTGTTGATCAGGTACTTCCTTAATTGTTGTACTACTTTTCTGGATCAAGAGTGAATAGAAATGAAGTGATTCAAGTCCTTTTAGTATATTGTGTTTGTGTATGATTCGTCTTCTTTTAAGTGGCAAGCATGTATAAGAGTTAGTTGAACTTTTTTTTAGTCATTGACACGTTTAAATGATGTTTGGGTCGTTGTTTGTATTGCTTGAATACTTACTACGTTAAGATTATGTTTATGCCCAAGTAGGAACCCGTAATTTAATGTTAGTATTCAAAGCTTGCATCTTTATCACTTCTACTTTAGGTTATTGATTAAAATCAATTGAGAAGGCTTCTATATCTTGCTGAAATTTTTATGGTGTTAGACAGGTTTTTGGATAAGTGTACTTTAAGCTTAAAGCTCTAGTTCTCAACAATAGTGGAGTTACTTTTTCAATTTAACCTTCGTCTTCTTAACGCCTGTAGTGAATTGAGTTGGTATGGGTTATTCATCTTCAACGGGGATGCATATCTACAAGTTTTCAATTAGTTTACTATTGCAATTATTGTTAAATTAAAAGAAGAAAAAAAGGATACACTAGTAGGTTATTAGTTGATTTGTAGTGGTGGATAGACTTTAATATGTATGGGCCAAAGTAAACTCAAATTCAGCCAGGCCCATTATGAGGTTAAGCATGCTAGTAGGGCTATTTATCTTTAATAAAAAAGTAGCTTAATTCAAAAAATAATAGAATTGGCCTAGCAGTCCAATAACAAAGAAAGTGGCCCAACGTCATTTTAAATCCAACAAACAAAGTTGGTCCAAGTTTCTAATTACAAGCTTTTCAAATAGTTTTACATTCATCATATTTTCTTTTAATAATTATATAACTTAATTACCTATGTAATTTAATCTCCTTAATAATTAATTTAAACGTTAGACAATTGCAGGCGCGCTTTAACTCACGGAATCGCTTGCGCAGCGTGATGTTTAACATTCAATAAATTAATTCAATAATCCCATACTATACTCATTAGTTTCTAGTTATTTTTTTTTAGTTAATCCTTTGCTAAAATTACGGATTCGCTTGCGTAGCGCGATATTTGACTTTTAAATTTTCAAGAGCTAATTTTCTCAAGTGTAATAATTTTTTAAAGTATTACAAATAATTGATTGTCATGATTTTGGATTCGCTTGTGATGCGCAATTATGACAAGTTAACAAATTTTGTATTCGATCACGCATTCGTTCGCGTAGCGTGGTTATAACAACGTAATATTATCCAAATTACTTTGTTTAGTAAGTCTAATAATCAAGAAGTAAGAGCGGATAGGTAAAACATAAAAATCATATAAATCGCAGTTTGTCCATAATTAATTAAAGCCAAGTTTAAGTCAATAAAGCGACCGTGCTAGAATCACGGGACTCGGGGAATGCCTTATACCTTCTCCCCGGTCAACAGAATTCCTTACCCGAACTTTGTTTTCGCGGACCAATAAAAAGAGAGCCAAATATTCCTTTGATTAAGGATTCAAATAAAATGTGACTTGGAAAACCAAAAAATCAATTCGAAATGACGACTCTGAGCAATAAAATAATCCCTACTCAAATTTGTCACTTCAACTGGAAAAGCCCTTTAACCCACAATCCAAATATCATATCTTTTGGGTGATCAAAAGGGGTGTGACAGTTCCTTCTTCCACTGTGGGCTGAGCCCCCTCCCCCCCGAGACTCAGGCATGGTATAGGTTTCCTCATTCACTATTCCTTCAGCAGCAATGGCCAACATGTTTTCTATGGCCTCTTTCTCCTGAGATTCCAAGGGTGCAATAACATGCGAGATAGAAGTACCTGTAGACTGATCTTCACCGTCCTCAGAGACCTTTTCTGCCTGTGGAATCTCACACTTTTCTTCATATTTGCTCTGTTCTTTGAGAATCTCAGGCAACAGAGAAGAGATGCTATCGATTTTACGGATTTGTGAGTTCTCAATACTTAGAGGAAGAGTGTGGTCTAAGGGAGTTATGAGATAGATGGAAGGTGAAGGAGAATCAGGTTTAGATGTTTCGGTTTCAACAGTGGTGGAAGAGGGTATGTTGAGAGGTGTTTCTTCAGGAACAGAGGAGTCGAGGATTTTATCTTCAATGGTGGGAAGGATTGTTTGATCTTCAGCCATGGTAGATGATTAGTCTGTATGTGAATTGTGAATAGAGCAACATTTCGTAACGGTGAAAGACTTAATTTAATTAACCCAATTTTCTCTTATACTGAAATCTATATTCTTTTTTAGGGATAACATAATTTCTTTTGGTAGGTGAATTTTTGTTTCATTATTATGACAGGCCCACTTTGTTCAACTTGGAAAAGTTAGAGGACCATTATTATTAATGTATTTTCTTCTATTTCAACTTCCTCTACATTTCTCACCCTCACCCTCGATCGAGAAAAGGAAAAAAATTAAACCCCCCGGTAAGCAACTAGACCAGCCACTGCACATACAATTAGTATATGTTTTTAAAAGCAACATAATCTTTTTTTGTTTAGTCATTAGCGAAAGGAGCAACGACTTTTTAACCTTATATATGCTTCTCATTCCAAACTATCAATATAAAATTTATCTGCGCGGGGTATTCTCTTCAAAACACTATGAGCTATGAGCCTATGACATATAGTTCAACTAGCATCTCTTTGCTAAACTTCTTCCTATTTTATAATTGTGAGAAAGGATAGGCGTAAATAAAGTAAATGAACAATAAGAATCCATATATCTTACTTTAATTTGCCTAGATTGGAGTTATTTGTTATTAAATTTGTTTGAGATTGGGGCATAATTATTGTTACAGTTATAATCAATCTTTCCCATATTAACATAACCAAAAAAGAAAGAAGAAAAATACGCCATAAACTTTAAGAAATTGTAAGGTGGAGAGATTGCCCTTTACAAGACATTGCACCTAATACAACTTGGAGTTTCCTTTTATTATAGTACTAGCATTTTTCCTTACAAACAAATAGTCTAGACAATTGGTACATTCATATACTCAGCATAATTAGTGCTTAGCTCTTTTACAGTATAAAAGGTAGATATTTTTTTTCTATGCACACAATATTGTAATGCTATTACTATAGAGTTGGGCAGTAAAACCTCACAACTGCCTCTCCCTAAACGTCAATAACCACCCCAAAAAAAAGTGGGCCGAATCAATTGCTTTTCTTCCACAATTGAATGGCCAAGCAAAAAGTGTCAAATTGCGCTTTTCCAAGATATTTTTTTCCTTTCTTAATTATATGGTGAGTAAAAGCCCTCAAATTAAGGCCAACCCTTAGAATAATATTTAAACTAAATATTTAGTAAGTACTATACTTTAAAATTTTTGATATTTTTGCAAAAGATTTTGGGTTCTAACGGAACTGGCCTCCAGTAAAAGTCTGGCCAAAGGACCAGGAATGAGGAGCTGCATTATAAGAAACAACAGTGCGGCCATCACTTGTGGTGACTTTGAAGGACAAACTTTGGCCATTGAGGTAAGCGTTGTTCTGCCAATTTTGGCCCCAATTTCTTGACATTGGTTGCCATTGAGTTCTTGAACCCTTGATGTACAATGATCGTACATCTCCTGCACCCCCAACATTGGTCACAAGTACCAAGTTGAAGTAAGAATGCCCATTGATCGTAAATCTAATTCCTCCCCTTCTTCTGCAAGGTACCCTGCAATAGATGTACATATTCAAGAAAATTAATTAAGTTTAACTCCTCCCTGTTAGAAGATGCACGTATTCAAGAAATTTAAGCTTAGTACTCCCTCTAACCTAATTTATGTAATGCATTTTCCTTTTTAATTTGACCTAAAAGAATAATATATTTTTATATTTAAAAGTATTTAGTTTTAAACTTCTCATTTCACCTACAATGACTTGCAAGTTGCAATCACACAAATATGTATGACTTTTTTTAGACTATAAATTTTAAAAAAAAAATTGTTTTTTTCTTAAATTTCATGCACACGTGCATCACATAAAATAGTTTACCCCCAATATAATAGCAAGGGAAAGGGTAAAAATACCATATATCTATTTTACCAGATAATCCCTGAGACACCTCTTAATAAAATACAAACTTCTAGAAAACAAGTATATTTATTAAAGTACCCTTAATTAAATTTTTCATATTGTTAACTTGACATATTGGGATATGTAAATAGGGGCAAATTTAAAAAACTATAGTTAATTCATTCTTGATAAGTAAAAAGGATACTTATTTTGGATCAAAATAAAAAGACTGAAAAATCACTTATTATGCATCGGAGAGAGAGAGAGTATGTTAATTTTATCTTTAGTTATACTTTGAGGATGTTCATATCCTTGTCATTAGAAAATTAGGATATTTTCGTGCAGTAGAAAGGGTAAATTTGGAAATTTCTCGATTAACAATGACAATTGCCGGTCTATTCAGTATACATAGTACTATTGAATTACCTTCGATAGGCAACAGGAACGATGCCCGATCTATATTGAGCAATGCGCAAGTAGATAGGCTGAGAGAGATCAAAATGGTGGTTTGGAGGGTCACACCAACCACCTGGTGGGCAGAAATTTGTGGCTGTAACTGTAATGGTTCCTGGCAAGCAGTACTGTCGAGCATTCACACACCTTAGCTGAAAACATGCTCCACAACTCAAACCATTGTTGAACAACGCCGTGCTCAATGCAGCAGTGTTCGTCCCATAGCCTGAGCTGTATAGATTTCCATATCCACAAGCCCCACCTGTGAAATTTCCAGAGCATTTTACAATTATATATACCCACTATATGACTAAGGATAAAAAAAACCTAAGCTTAAATCTGATAGTGTAAAAAATTTTCCATTATCGTACCCATAGTTCCAGAAGCATCGCCTCCACCGTAAAAAGTTGCGTGTGCATTGATCCAGCCACCATAATAGCCATGAACAGATTGAAACATGAGGGAAATTCCCATAAACAGAAGTATTAAAATAGCCATTTTTTAACCTGCAGGGGAGGGGAATGACAGTTTAGTGCTATTAAAATTGAAGAGAAATAAAACAAGAAGATGGAAAAATGACTCACGAGTATGTGTTTGCTTGACTGAGAAGGAAAGTGAGGTAATGAAGATAAGAAATCTGCACTCGTAGAGAATAAATAGAGGGACTAAACGGATGGTTTGGGACTTAAAATCAAAGGTCCAATATTAAATTAAGCTGACCAACTGCCAAGTTTCTTACTGTAGCTTGGGACCATAAAATTGTAAACGGACCAGTACTATTTTAATACTATATGGTAATTGAAAATATAGAAATTTTGTTTTATGGAAAGGAAAGCCGCGTGGTATAGAAGCAGTCCATTCAGGAATATAGGTCAGACAGTAGACTAGTATTATTAACTTTTAAAGAAGAAGGAAAACAACTGGGAACCATATTACTAACTGGCTTCATCTCTTATCAGATTCGTTAATCCTGTTTTAAGATGTAATTACCAGATTTTTGCATTTAATTGTGTGACGTATCAGGAGTAATAAAGATGGTGAAAATCATAAGATACGAACGTTCAAATTCTAGTATCCACTTTATTTGAGCTTTTGGCAATTTTCCATAATATTTGATTTTTTTAGATATTAAGAAGGATTTAATTTGTTTGTTTTTTCAAAGTTGCCCTTTGAGTAAAGGACTTAGGAATATTGTTAATATGATTTATTAATTAATGCTAAAAGGTGAATTCTTTAATACATATGAAAATAGCTAAAAAATCAATTAAAGTGGACCGGATGGAGCTGATAATTTCATTTTATCTGATTAAGTATTGATGAATAGTGGTAAAATAGTTGAAGTGTATGAAAAAACAGGACAACAAAAAGAAGATGTTGCCGGATTGTTAAGAGCTTAAGTTGTCGATTTCAAAGTAAAAAAGCATAATATAGGAGGATTCCATTTTCAAGAAAAGAGAGGTGCAGCGTCTTGAAGATAACAAGATTATTCCTCATTTCCTTTTGATTGATTTTCACGTGATACATTCGTTTGGTATAATTAATATACGCAGGACACACGTAACTGCAATCCTCCCGCTAATGTCGGAGCAACAAACTTTTATTATCTCAAGAATGTTAAGGGGAATGAAAAATCTAATTATCTAATAATACAAGTTAATTCGCCCAAAATTTTCTGAATCTCCAATCTTAAAATAGAAAATTGCACCTAACAAAATTATAATTGGAAAATGTACTTAAAGTCTAAAGTAATTGGAGTTACTTTTTTTTCTTCTGCGTGGTGGTTGGGTTAAGTAAATAGTGTTGACCAAGAAAATATAAACAAAACATAGTAGACTAGCATAAGAATCAGACATGAGAACCCAACATATCTAACGTGGAGATTTTGAGGTCTTATCCATCATTTTCCCAGAAAGTCTTCCACTGATTACGGATTATCCAGAAAATGAAAATCTTTCTTCTTTTTTTCCAGGCAAATGAGAAACCTAAGACAAGATAGCTTCACCTGTAGGCTGTACACAGTACATTTTTTTTTTTTTAATAGCGGAGATTTTGATGCAGTAATCATTTTATCTTTGGCATATCCATTAAGGAAATACTAACTTCTAGAGAAAAATAAATGTATTTAATAAATTAACCTTAATTAATTGTTATCTTGACACATTACAATATGTTAATAAGGATAAATTTTGAAAAAATAAAATTAATTCCTTCTTGATTGTATAAATGAACACTTATTTTGAACCAAAAAAAAAATTGGTCACTTACTATGGACGCGAGGGAGTAATTAATTAAGTGACTCAACTTACTATCAAAGTCTCAAACAGCCGGAAAAGAAACTTTGACATTGAGGTTTTCACTTTTCCACATCTACACTGGACAACCAGGTCAGACCATATATGTTGACTAATGTACATCGCTGCTCTAAATATTTGTAAGTGAAAATTTATTACTTCACATTTAATATAGTCATATGGTCATGCAAATTTAGCCAGGAAAGATGTTATTAAATGACAGATAAATTAGAAAATTGAGCCAACATTATGTACTAGAAATTTGGGGCAACACTGCGTGCACAATGTTGACCTGAGTTGAGTGTGCATACTGATAACAGTTAGTTGATTCAAAACAAGTAATCCGCACATTTTTATTTTATGCATTTCATATGTATTCATTGTTGGAGCGAAAAGCAATTGGTTCAGTTGAACTCAAAATCCTTGAGAAAGGAAGTAACAAATCTACTTAACTGGAAGAACTCTTGCAACTTTCACCTGGTAGAAGTAGACAAACGTATGATTTCACACGTTTTATTCTTTTGTTTGGTGTTTTCCTTCTGCTTGTTCCGTTCGATGTTAACACATGTATGAAGTTGTTTTTACTTACTACTAGTAGGAAATCACTTTTTTTTTAATTTCTGACAGTTCAAAAATTCCAACATCTGGCAGTTTTATAATATAATAATTATTTTTCCACGTAAAACTCCCTGGTACAGATAGAGCCTAGAGGGATTCCAAATTAAGTTATTTTGTTAATGATTAATTACCAGTTTTACTGCAAAGAGACGTCCAGTAATACATGTTGATCTTGACTCTAATTAACATAAGTAGCTGAACAAAAGATAATGTTCAATTACTAATCATAAGAGTATTAGTGGATTAGTTCAAGGGCGAAAGTAATGGCACATGATTGTGCCTTTCTCATGTGCAAACTGGGGTTTCAAAAGAAAGTGACATAAAGTCATTCATCACATGATCATTCACCACTAATCCTTAATTTCGAGAATTCAGGACTGTTTTATCCTTCACAACTGTCTTGCTCACTAAAAATTAAAACAAAACGTGATTTCAGGAAGTTAGAATGTCATATCATCCCACTAGCTTCTTTACTACAAGTGGCTCTTAATTCCCTATCGTACTTGAGAAATTTCATGTACATGTTTTGACGTAGGTTTGAGGCTCCACTTCCAGAGTTGTAATCCATTATAATTTTAATTAATTATGCCATTAATAATACGCTGTATTCCAAATCTAACTAGTACGATTTATGATCAAACTTCAAACGCAATGCTTGAACTTCACCAGTATTAGCAATCCTTTTCTCTCACATCCTAAGACCGACATTTTCTTTACCAAGAAAAAAGGAAAGAAGAGGAGAATAAAAAACAAAAAGAAAAAAGTCATATAAATGAGAAAAGTTTAATACTCCTTGTTGATGATTTCTGAAGAGACCAAAAAGAATTGGTCGAAATTATCTCTCATAAAATATCTTAATTATATTTCACGCTCCGCTACATACATACATTAGCTTTTTCTATTCTTTTATTAGTTGATTTATGCATTCACCCTGCGGATGAGAATTAATAATTGGCTCTATTTGTAAAGATTTTGGATTTGTTCTTAATGATCAAATTATATCTGTTCTTTAAGGTCATTTATTATTCTTGTCGTAACAAGTACTCTCGTGTTTGCTCTTAACTTTAATAAAGCTCTAACGTAAATTGGGTGGACTCGATATGTCAAAATACTTCGGGAAAAATTCTCGTATTTTTCTCTCTTCTTTTAACTTTGGTTAAAAATTACTCTCCATTACGTTATAAAGTTGGGGCTCTATTGACGTTAAGTCCAAATACAAGATGATTTGCTAACGATAAGATAAGAATGATTCTAAAGTATAATAGAAGGTAAAACCAAGGTATATGTACGGCAGGGAGGCGCATTTTTTTACTCTTCTCCTCCAAACAGAAATGGAAAGAAAATGTCGGCTGACCTTTGTGAGTGCGGCACGCACCCTTTTGTTTGTTTCGGAGCCGTTTGTTTGGGCAGGGCGTACTAAACCCACTACGTACCACACCATCGGGTGGCTCGCCTGAATGCCGAGTCTTTCTCTGCCGTCAACTCGACGTCGTCGTTAGTAATGGTCATGTAACTGCCTAGAGATGCTAGCGAATAAACATGGATAATGTGCATTGATATGCATGGGTGAATTTCAGGATTTAAGCTCCGTAGATTCAAGCCTTTAAGATTCTTACTTATTAGCATGAACTTATCATATTTCAAAATTTATGGGGTGGGTCATATTTATTATTTATTACAATTTTAATAATTTTTTACACATACACTTATGCTCGAAAGGACTGGGTTCAGATGAACTCGATAACGTAAATTACATCCGTTCGGCAGATGTGAGCAGTGGCGGATCCACCCTTATGGGTGAGGGTGGTATAGCACCCGCTCAATTGGTAAAATTATCGTATATTTTAAACTAGGTTAAATATATGATCATGTCACCCCCATCTGCAAACTAAACAAAGGTGCCATGACTGATAGACCTTTTTGAAATCTTTTCTCGTGTATAAAATTCAAGTTGAAATTTATTTTGAACCTTGTCTGACTTTTCCTTTTCGTTGTGCTTTTTATTTCTTTTCTCCCAGTCATTTCCTTTTTGGCTACCTCCCAATTTTCTATTTGTCGTTTATTATTTTTATTTTTTTCTCTATTCTAATACATTATCTATGATATTTAGCAAGAACACTCAAACAAAAGCCTCCAAATTTTAAAAATTTCATAATATAAGCATTTTTCTTAATCTCAAATCTTGTAGTTTTCTTCTTTCAAAATCAAAAAAAACTTGGGTCTTGATTTAGATTGAGATCAAAATTAATTTATAATTTCTTTTTTTTTTATAACATAAAAATTTGTGTTATTCTATGATTGGTAAATACAATTAAAATTCTTTACTAATAAATTATGATGAATATTTCGCAAGCATTAGATTTATGATTTTAAGTTTTGAGATCTTGTAGTTTATCTAATTCCACATATAGTTCCCTATTGATTTTACTTGTATTATTAATAATAAAAGTGTGATTCCTTCTTTAAAATGTTAATTATATTTTCTTCTTAATGTGTGAGATGTAATTTTCATACGACAATAATAATATATATATCCAATGAAATTTCATAAGTAGGGTCTGAAAAATTGACGTAATTTCTATATTTGCAAATAAAGTGCTTATTAAATTTGCAAATAAACTAAAAAATGAACCGGACAATCGTTCCGAACAAACTATATATTAGTAGTTATTATAAGGTGTACATTAAAGAAAATTTTGACAACTTTTAGATCTTAGATCCGCCTCTGAACGTGAGCCTATGAAATACGGAGAGTTAGGGTCCAGAATACTAAATGGGGTTAAGGCAACAACCAGCATGTAGAAACACTAGGTGAACCAGCGACATGTATAAGTTAGTTGCAGAGTTATATCACAAGCTGTACAGGCAAACTTTATTTTGTTGAAAGAGCAAGTCCTTTCTGGTGGTGTGGGCAGTGGCTGACAAAAGGGTGGTCCATTTACACTATTAAAATTGACAACTACCTAAACCGACACACTCCCACATAGTTACATACGCACATGAGGAGTTATGAGTCTTATGACAATCGATAGCTTGAAAATCTAAAATATAGATTCACATGTCCAGCCCCTGGGAACTAAGAATTAATTAAGAACCTAAAGATATGATCTTAGCCAACACTATGTAAGTACGATATACAAGCACAAATCAAATGGCCACATGCTCTGTGCTGTAGGTGTACGACATGTGGAACATAAACTTACACTTACCTCTCCGATTTTTCCAGAGATGGATACATAATTTACACTTTATAGTTTTAACTTTTGCACTGAACACATTATACTTTTTTGTGTGTGTATGACATGTCGAAAATAGTAAATTCTATTGAACCGAGTAAATATAAGCCGCATCCACCTTTTCCCTTTTCGTTAAGGTTAAAGGGAAGCTAAAGGTAACGTTTGTAATACATGTTTTATTAATACAGGGACGGAGCTCGAAGGAGGAATGAAGAAATGAAATAATAGTTTTTTATGTAAGAAAAAAGGGGAATGAGGAGTAAGTTTGTAATTATTCAGTTTCTTTCCAGGGGTTTTTGTGTGATTATGGCTAGATTATCCCAAATGAGGATATAAATTGTAAAGCAAAAAAAAGACGTGAAAATTTAGAATTGTTCATTTCTGGGTAGCATGCATCCAGCTAGGAGGTGTCCACTTCCGATGCAATATGTCCCGTTTGACATGATGGCCGAGCCATCCAACTTCCAAGAAATAAACGACTCTCTTTTCCATTTTCTTTTTGGGTTAATATTTACAACTTTAAGAATTCACAAATTCCTCCATAATATAATCTTTATTAATCGGCTTAGTAACGTCTCCAGCTTTTGTAGTCAAGCCGATTAATATAAAGATTATATGAAAGGATCAAATAACACGTCGAAAACCCAAATAATGTAAAACTCACCACTACCTTTTTCGATGTGTTATTTGATCGCTCGAAAACCCAACACAAATCATGTCTAGTTTTGGAGAACTAGAACTCAAAGTATGGAGTATTGCAATGAAACAAGTTCAAATGAAGCAAAATGTATATCAAAAAATTCAGCAATATAAGACATTGTTATTGCTTAATTCAATATTCAATTACTCCAATAGTCGTTACATACACTCAATTTCTTGTATTGAATAGAAAAGTGACATTGTTAGTGTTGCACCCTTCTAAAATGCACTTATTTAATGATCCACAGGTGGT
The DNA here is from genome assembly GCA_005239525.1 of Nicotiana knightiana. NCBI lineage: Eukaryota > Viridiplantae > Streptophyta > Magnoliopsida > Solanales > Solanaceae > Nicotiana > Nicotiana knightiana. Next base: position 13,674 of record ML376786.1, read on the forward strand.
GAATAGGAGGTGAGCCGTAGAACACTTCTCGAGATACTTAACAAAATGTTCCCCTCTATTCTAAGAATGATATGGGAAGTTATACATTTATTTTTTTAGACATTTTTCAAATATATTAAAATCTTTTTCTGTATAAAACTTATAACTTATAGTGCTTTTATGAAGTTATCAAATGCGCAGATTTTAATTCAAAAAAATAAAATAAAATTCAACAGATCCACACCCTAATACTAGATTTCTAACGAGAGAGGGATGCTCGGGTGGTAAGCACCCTTCACCTCCAACCCTAAGGTTGCGGGTTCAAATCACCAACAAAACTCAAAAATAAGACAGAAGATTGAACATGTATCAAAATGGAATCGTAACCACATTCACCTTGAAATTTACTAAGAAACAGGCACACAGTAAAATAATAATGCCAACACTAAACAAAGCAAAGAGATTAAAGGCCAACTAACGAGCTTAAAAGCAAACAGCTGGCTGATGGAGGGAATTAACATGTTAGGGAACATTTTTCCACAAACATCACCAATTTGGCAGTTATACAAAGATACGTGCAATAAAAAGTAAAATCTTCGTATAATCCTGAACGATGCACCTCTCCTCTTCCAGTATCTAATTGAGGGATATAAGCCGTTGAATCACCTTAAATACTTCATTGACCCATTACCATGGCAGAATTTCTAAAGACACTAAATGCTTACAACATAACAGGAGCAACAATAATAACGCCAATAAGAAAAACCATCATTACTATTAAAAAAGACGGCTCATAATGTGATCACAGATAATTCTTGACTCGCAGACCAAACATTTAGCTCGATTCATCAAGAAAACCAAAACTTAAATTTAACAGTGAGCTTCGAGAAAAAGAAAATGGAAATGTATACAGCTGACATCACCTGCCCAGTCCAACAGTGAATAAGAATCTGTCTTCTGATTCAATAGAAGCTCTAATGTTCCCACGAGAGCTATTAACCGTGATAAGGTGCATGACCAGGAGGTGGAACACCTCCAGGCGGCATGGTTGATGGATGAGGAGGCTGACTTACACTATAAGATCGACCAGTACTAACAATGTGATTGGTCTGCTGTGACGATCCAGGAGGATTTACTGCTGTTGCATAAGCAGAAACCGGTGAAGCATATGATTGCCCAGGAAATCTGGTAGGAGTAGACGGAAAGGTTGATGCGCCACCCTGCAAATTTGGATTCCATGAGGACATTTGGGATGTAGATGCTTGGCCAGGAACAGGGCCAGCAGCGGCATAGCCAAATGACTGTGGACCAGACTGAGGGTTATGCCAAACTGGTGGTGTGGCATGGACCGCTGATGCTTGTTGCATTGCAAGCAAACTTGATTCTGGAACTGTGTAATCTCTACTTTTGTCACTGTATGCCTGCTTCGACAGGATTGAAAAATTAATTCGAGCTAAGAGGTATGACAGAAAGATGCAGAAAGGACCAAGTGTGAAGAAGCATACTTTCAGAGTTTCAGTAACCGAATCTAAAATTTGGCGCCGAATCTTAATTTATTTAGTAATCATTTTTTCCCTTTGAAACCAACTCAAAAGCACATATGTATACCTGTACATTCAGATCAGTATGACGAGAGTATGATAGATGAAGCTTACAATAGCCACCATCATATATGCAGTGTCCCTCTAAAGCATCCTTTGCAGCAGCTGCAGTTGTTACATCTGCATTAAAAATGATACATCAGCACTTATATTCCAATAGGTTAAACTTCACAGAAAAGGACAGCATGGGACAAAATGGGAAATAAGCTGGCAGGATGTGCAATTGGAGATTATAACCAGGCTACCATGATTACACGCCCATCTGCTAACGGCCTAGTGTAATAGAATTGATGTTTGGGGTGACATAAAATTTCTCTCGTGGATCGCATTACTCCTTTTTTCAATAAGTATGGTATTGGAGCACTTGCGAATGCCTCGACTATTTCACTGGGTACCTACTATCACCAGTACAAGTACCGGGTGATTCTGTTCACAAAAATGGTTTCAATAGATAGTGTTTTCAGTCTCACTTATACTAGTCAGCAAAGTTAGTCTTCCAATCTTTCTTCATCCTGCATGGATGTACATGTAATCTATATGAGAATGTTAACAGAATCCTTTTCTGAAGCTAGCAAATGGTTCTAAGTGTAACCACACATTTCCCAAGACCAAAGCAATAGCCACAGCTGCCAAAGGAGGTGGGGGAAAGAAGAGATAAGAAAATAAAAAAGCTACCACAAAACTTCAAAGGCTAGACAAAATAAATACCAGGATACTGAATTAATGCCTGGGTTTGACCATTCTTCTCAAATATAGCAATCTTTTGGACAGTGCCAAATGCAGAGAATACCTATTTTGGGGAAGAAAAGTAACAGCAGAATATTAATGAATAACACAATTTCTTTTTAAGAAAGGTAAATGAATAACACAATTACCATAATGGACATCAATGAAATAACAAAAGAGAAGAATACCGTGTGAAGGACATCAATAGTAACAGCATACTGCATATTTTCTAGAGAGGCAAAAAGCACATTACTCTCAGGTTCCTTTTTCTTTCCATCTGGACCTACAACAGGCTGAATACAGACCTTGTGAGGACTTCTCCAATACAAGGATGACAACAAATAAGATGAGTAACGAAACATACCTGAAGAAGCCCCTCCATTGCAGTAGGATTTACTGGAAGATAAGGGTTTGTATAGTCCCTATACGATGAAATACGGAACTAAATGTGAATCAAGCTGATATAAGCATTTACAAATATCAGATCAACTAACCTATACAACTCTGTAACAACATAAACTTCGAGATACTTCCCAGAAGAAGTTGCAAGTTTAGAAGCATTAGATACCTCAAAAGCAACGGTAAGTGCAAAAACACTGCTGTTAACCAAAGACCATATTTAAGGAGTTACCACACCTATACCACAAAATTACTGCGTAAACAAGAACCTCCCCACCCCACCATCCAAAAAAACTCATTTCATGTCCTAACTGCTGATTATTGAGATGAAAAACTCGAAGTCGACCAATCAATCAACTATGCATCAATTTTAAACTAGTTCGTGAATCATCTATCCGCTTCATTGGACCAATTTCATTCCAATACACTACAATACTCCCTCCATACCTTCTTATATGATGATGTTTGACTTGGAATGGAGTTTACAATGTCAAATAAAGACATATGTCATATTAGTGACAGTTTGACAGATATAATATCACATCAAAGTTTAATATTCAAATTAGCAATACAATTAGTTGGTATTGAAGCTTAGTCGTTATTACATGTACATCAGGTCCGGTGTTTAATACAAATCCTTTTAAACTTAAAAGAAAAAGAATACAAGCAGAGATTTAGTGCAGCCTGAAAACTAGAAACAGAGACCAAATAAACTAACAGGTAATGGTTCCCGGATTGAAATGTCAGTTTACAATCAGTATAGCCTAAAATATTAGAATCCAATGCTAAAGCAGTATTACAGTTGAATTTAGAAGGACAGATTGTCTAAAGAACGTCTTGCAGTTAAAGCAATGTCCCTTTGTACAACATAACCTACAAAATACCATAGCTAACAATTTTAGCCTCACAGCCCTACAGGGAAATATCCAAGATTGAAGAGCTAAATAAATCTGACAAATAGATAACTTGGGTTAGATACTATGAGAGTCACCAAGGACACACATAAGCATACTCTCCACAGACGTTCTTATAAAGGAAAATATATACATCTAACTAATGTCCCAGGTTTTTCGTCCGCTAACCAGACACCCATGATAAGTGACTTCAGATACAAATAAAAATCAACATTCATCCAATAAAACAAATAGGGAAAATGAGAGGATCGGGACAAATAAAAATGAAACAAATCATCAAAAATACAATTAAACAAGATAAAATCTTATATCAACTTAACTTCCGCATAACACAATAAGGACTAACAGACAACTCAGCAATAATGTCAATGAAAATTAACACTAGTTATGACAAAAAGTAGCATTCAAGCAAATATTTGAAATGAATACACAGTTTGTGATCCCAAACAATTGAAAAGCATTCTCCAAATCACGAACTCAATAGAAAAACAAGAATCTTCACATGGTCATCTAAAATGAGAAATAAGAGGAATACAGTTAGCCACTATAATGAGATCAAGAAAATTACTACGAAGCCATGTCAAACACATCTGTGTTTTAGCTGCCGAGCTTCACTAAACCCTAGATGACAAGGAGCATAATTAATTAGAAAATACATCAACTGTAATCATAAGCAGATAATGATAAATGTGGCAAAGAATAATGCGAGCACAAACAGCAATAACTAAGAATATAAAGTAACAAAGTCATAAATAGAAAAAAATTGTCCAGGTAAATCTGTACTACCTGCTCCGATGAGATTGAAATTTGATATTAAGGTCCGTGTGTGCAGAGTATGAGATGCGCAAGTGACAATGATTAACATGTTCCGGAAGCAGGTACCTATGATAAAAATAAAGGATTAAATTGATCAGGCGTAAAGTGAGAGGCAGGTTGAATAAATCCAAGTATGTTCAATCAACCAACTACACATACTTTGGTATACTTCTCCCATCCAGTGCCTCTCTAGCAGCAGATGCTGTCCCAACATCACTAAATTGAATCAATGCCTATCAAGGTGTAACAGAAACCCATTAGCACTCTACTAATCCATCCACCCAAGATTAGAAAAAGCCAAACTCATTGGTGCACAGATATACCAACCTGAAAACCTGCTGCCTTTTCAAAAGTAGCAATCTTTTGCACAAAACCAAAGGCTGAAAACACCTGAGACGGGTTTTGGCCCATTAAAAACGAATCAGTCTAGAAAAGTAATAGAAAAATATCAACCAGTAATATGTTTCACAAAACACACTGAAGAAGAAACACAAAGGAACTAGATTCTGAGTGCAGAGTAACACCTGTATATGCAAGCCATAGAAAGGTTTATGACCGACATGGTTACATATCCAGAATCTCCAACAAAAGATCTTAAATAATGACCATCTGTGATTCAATCAACTTTAGTTAACACTGCCATCATTTAAATGTTACTATATTGGATGAAAGTTCAATAGTAAGTAATAATTGAGCTCTTCTAAAATCTGAACCAGAACCAGAGTTCTGGACTAGAGAAAAGAACAAAGATTAAAGAAATTGAAAGAATGTCTCAAGAATAATCTGCAATTCTAGAGAAAATAGGTTCTAAAGCATGAAAAGAAAAGAAATACCATCAATTGCATTCCCTAAGCCAACACAAAGCAACGTAACAATATTCTTCATAGAAGTCCACTAGTTGCAGTTCCTTTCTTTTTTTGGAGATATGGAAGTCCACTAGTTAATACATAATTCTTGGGAATCATGGCATGTTCAAAATTTTATTAATGACTATTGAATGAATACTCAACTCTTCATAAGGCACGACTTTCCAACAGTCCATAAGGCTAGCTTTCTAGAATATTTCCTTTATAAAGAGGAGAGAAAGCAACGAGACTCTTACCAAATGAATCACATCGATGCTAACATCACCAGCTTCAACACCCTCAATAGTTACCAGCAAAACATTTCCTGGAACATCTCCAGGACTCTTATTATTGACAATCTCATTCCTGTTAGAATACTGGATGTATACAGTCTTGCCACGTACTTGAGCAGGCTCTGAAGACGAGGCATAATATGAAACCATATTGATTGCCTGATTAAGGTCTGCCTGCAGTTGCAAAATGTGCATATTAGATGCTAATAACAAAGTCATGCTAACACTGTCATTAGGGAAAGCGGATATACCAAAAATTGCTTTAGAAAAAGGAATCCAGGAACGTATTTAACCTATTTCAGCAGTTACTTATTCTACTATTACAATTTACAAAGTCATTATGGAAGCTCCTAATGATTCTACAATTTAAAAATTCATTATGACAGCTTCAGACCGATCCAAAGCCAGTTTGAGCACACCTCAACTAATCCAGTGGCCAGGGGGCAGTCCCTAATATAGAAGATTGGCTCACACCCAATGTTTAGGGTTTGAACTGAAATAGTCTAACCTAAACAACTCAGCCATCTCCTAATCATTCTTAATGAGTTAAACATGGAACGTAGCCTGCCATGAACAGCCAATGGAGACTGAGAGCTCTGTTGAACCGTGGATGTATTTTAAAATCGAACTCCAATTACTCACATTTCAAAGACAAAATCTTAAAAACCTTTGGGCGAATTTACTACGAGCTAAAACAGCCAATCACGATAATCGACATCGACATGAACAACTTACGAATTCGACAAAGGCTTGGTTGCGGTTGGCCCCGACGTTGCACTTGGTGTTCACAATTTTACCAAAGGGCTTGCAAAGCTCTACAAGCTCTTCATCGCTGCAATCCCATGGCAAATTCCGGAGGTGAAGAACTTTCGACGGCGTCTGCGTGTACCGGAACTGCTGTTGCCCGGATGTTGACATCGGCCGATTTAGGTTGCGATTCCCACCGTCGGGTTCTTTTTTACCTAACGGACTTGGAGCAACTGGTTCTTTTCTTTACGACTCGAAGAAATATAACCTTTGTCCTCTATTTCGGGGCTCGGCTTCTGTCTGTTTGCGTTATTCTAGAGTAATTTTCAAAAACTACTACTATGTGTCATAAATAAAGTGAATTATATGAATCTTCATTTAATTCATTCATATATTTTAATATAATATACTACTTGGATAGATATACTTATTAATTTATAAGACGTATCTAGTAAATTTTAGGTGTATCTTGTATAGTATAAATAGGATATTTTTTGCTCATGAAAGAACACATAAGAAACACATTTGAATAAGATAACTTATACATTCTCCTCATATACATCTTGTTTTTATTACTATCTTGTTCTATTTTGCTCTCATTTTTTAACACGTTATCATCACGAAGTTCTAACCAACTGAGATTATCTGCTTCATTCGAATTTTATCTTCTTCAAAAAAAGAGGTAGTTAATTTCTTTTCCGATCAAGGTATACATTCTTATGTTTTTAACGTTTCTATTAGGATCTTCTTTAACCTACAATTTTGTTACTGTATGCGTAACTTATTTTGAATATGATTATAACAATTGTCTTGGTATGAAAACAATAAGCTTCGGTTAAATTGTTATATTTTTTATATAATCTACGAAAAAATTTAAACTTATACTTAAATTGATAAGTATTAAATTGAATTATAATGATTAGACTAATTAATTCCACATTCAAATATTACGACAGAATTGGAATAATAGAAGTAGCAAAATGAAAGTTCACAAACACTTGTACTAAGAAACTCTTCAATTCAATGAAATAATTGTTATAAGCTTTGACTTTTAATTTGTAGGATTTGAAATATGTTAATTGTCTTTACTCATGTAATTACAATCATGAATAGCAATAATCTTTCGTAGGTCCTAATATTCTCTATATTCATAAATAAAATTTGCATTACGTCCGTTATAAAATATTTTTATCTTGGTACATTATGAAGTAACACCTACTCCATTAATTACGTCGTAATAAATTAGTACATGTTGGAGATTTTTGTGTTGACGCCCTGATACCTATTGAAATTGGATTGTTAGCCAGAAGTATATGTGATACTTATATTGTGGATGGTGATTAACTTAAACTTGCACCTAATCTATGACCAAAAATCTCCAATATGCTTCTTAAGAAAAAGAAAAAAAAAAGGTAAACGAGAGGTAATTAGTACATGAAGTTATTATATGTGCAGGTACGTCTATTTCACTAATATTGATTGAATTATAGTAGTGTTGGCTACTGCTTTTATGAGATAATATAGTAATAGAATATTATCATACCTATGAAAGTCAAGGTAATTCATATCTCTTTTGCAACATCTGTTTGAATTCATTTATTTGATTTATAAGTTACAATGCATTCTAAAGAGCTAAGTGATTAAAATTTGGATCATACGATTGTTCTTACAAGACTTTTACATTACTCAATAATAATTATTTCTCATTTGAAATTATGTGCTAAAATAATCACTTATAACATATTAAAAAAAATTCATTCTACATGCCTCGAATTTACTTTTGTAGTAGCAATAATGAAGTCTTGTCCAGACACTGAATTTGAGTCTTGGTGTATCATGATGATAAAATGTTGGGTTTTAGCCCCAATGCATTATGCTTAACATGCCTTTACGAGGGTAAGATATTGAGTTTGAGTCCCAATGCACCACAATTAATGATATAATGATGATTGAAGAAAAATAATATGCTTTTAATGAAGCTCGTCCTTCTAGATCCGCTCCATTCCCTGAAGCAAATGTGATAGCAATAGATCAAAGTCTGAAAGAAGACTAAATAATTATCGGGGCCGTATGAATAATAAAGAAGAAATATATCTTCCGGATAGTGCTACGATGCACACCATATTAAAATACAAGAGATACTTCTCTTATTTAATTATGAAAGACCAATATCATAACAATATCTGGTAGTACAAAATTAATTGAGGGCTCTGAAAGAGCGACTGTATTACTACCAGGAGGAACTATATTGACTGTTAATGATGCATTATATTGTAGTAAGTCTCAGAGAACTTGTTGAGTTTCAAAGAAATGCGCCAAAATGGCTATCATATTGAGACCACCAATGAAGGAAAGGTTGAATACCTTTATATTACTACAATAAAAACGGAAAAGAAGTATTTGCTTGAAAAACTTCCCGCATTTTCCTCCGAATTATACTACATTAATATTCATGTAGTTGAATCACATGCATAGTAAACAAGGAGTTTACTAATGATTTTACTATTTAGCATGACCGGTTGGGCCATACCGGTTATAATATGATGCGCAAAATAATTGAGAATTCACGTGGTCATTTATTGAAGAACCAGAAGATTCTTCAAACTAAAGAATTCTCTTGTGATGCATGTTCTCACGAAAAACTGATTATTAGACCATCATTAATTAAAGTTGGAGTTTAATCTCCTGCATTTTTGGAACGTATACAGGGTGATATATGTGGGATCATACACCCTCCATGTGGGCTATTCAGATATTATATGATTTTGATAGATGCATCTACAATATGGTCACATGTGTGCTTGTTATCAACCCGCAATTTGGCATTTGCGAGGTTACTAGCTCAATTAATAAGATTAAGAGCACAGATTTCAGATTATACAATTAAGACACTTCATCTTGATAATGCTGGTGAATTTACGTCCAATGCCTTCGATGATTATTGCATGTCAACTGGGATAATAATTAAGCATACAGTTGCTTATGTTCATACTCAAAATGGTCTAGCAGAATCATTGATCAACCGCCTCCAATTAATTGCTAGACCAATGCTTACGAGAACAAAACTTCCCATTTCAGCATGGGGGCCATGCTATTTTGCATGCAGCAACTCTTGTGCGGATCAGCGCTACAAGTTATCATAAAGTCTCCCCAATACAATTGTCTTTTGGTCAAGAGCCAAATATTTTCCCATCTTAGAATTTTTGGATGTGCAGTATATGTTTTCAACTGCTCCACCACAACGCAAAAAGATGGGACCCCAAAGAAGATTGGAGATATATGTTGGGTATGAATCTTCTTTTATTATAAAATATATGGAACCTATGACTGGAGATTTATTTACGGCAAGATTTGCTGATTGCCATTTTGATGCATCACTATATCCAAAATTAGGAGGAGAAAATAAGCAATTGCAAAAGGAGATAGATTGAAATGCATTATCACTATCTCATTTAGATCCTCGAACAAAGCAATGTAAACACGAGGTTCAAAAGATAATTTATTTGTAAAATATTGTAAATCAACTGCCAGATGCATTCACTAACATATCAAGGGTGACTAAGTCACATATTCCAGCTGCTAATGCTCCTATTCGAATTGATGTCCCGGTTGGACAATCTATACATACAAATGAGTCTAAATCACGCTTGAAACGTGGTAGACCAATTGGTCCAAAGATAAAAATGCTCGAAAGCGAAAAGGAACAAATGATCTAGGAGATCATAATATGGAGGAAATTGATCAAAAAGAGCCCTGTGACATAACAAATGTTAAGACCTCAGAGAAGGTCCATGTACCTAAAAATAATAAAAATAAAGAGATCTCAATATGTTACGTCTCTACGGGAAAAAGGTGGAACCGAAATAATATTATTGTCGACAATATTTTCGCTTATAATATTGCTGTTGAGATAATGCAACAAGATGAGGATCTTGAACCAAGATCTGTCGATGAATATAGACAAAAAAAAAGATTTTATCCAAGCAAAATTAGCGTCACTTGAAAAACGTGAAGTATTTAGACGTATAGTCCGAACACCTGAAGGAATAAAACCAGTGGGATTATTTTATTCTTATGAATCTGATTCACAGTTGATTGGTTATGCAGATGCAGGTTATTTATCTGACCTACACAAAGTCCGATTTCAAACAGGCTATATATGTACTTGTGGGGGTACAACTATTTCATGGCATTCAACAAAACAAATTTTAGCCGATACATCTTCCAATCATGCAGAGATAACAACTATACATGAAACTAGTCGAGAATGTGTATGGTTGAGATCAATGACTCAACATATTCAACAACTGTGTGGTCTTTCTTTAAAAACGAAGATTCCAACGATATTGTATGAAGACAATACTGCTTGCATAACTCAACTTAAAGGAGGATATATCAAAGGAGACAAAATAAAGCACATTTCACCAAAGTTCTTTTCACACGCGATCTTAAGCAAAATGGTGAGATAGATGTTCAACAAATCCGTTAAAGTGACAATCTAGCAGATTTATTCACTAAGGCATTGTCAACATCAACATTTGAGAAGCTGAGACATAATATTGGAATGCGTCGTCTCCGAGATATCAAATAAAGGTTTCATCAAGGGGACTATAATACGCGTTGTACTATTTTTCCCTTAACTAAGGTTTTGTCCCAATTGGATTTTCCTTGTAAGGTTTTTAATGAAGCAACACTCAATGCGTATTACAAGATGTCTGTACTCTTTTTCCTTCACTGGACTTTTTCTTTCCACTGAGTTTTTTTTAGTAAATTTTTAACGAGGCACATTATCTTTCAAATGAACATCCAAGGGGAGTGTTATAAATAAAGTGAATGTATATGGGTGTTCATTAATCCATCAATATATTCTAATACAATGTACTACTTGGATAGATGCACCTATTAATTCCTAAGATGTATCTAGTGAGTTTTGGGCGTATCTTGTATAGTATAAATAGGACATTCTTTGCCCATGGAAGAACACACAAGAAACACATTTGAATAAGATAACTTATACATTCTCCTCCTATAAATCTCGTCTCTATTACTATGTTGTTCTATTTTGCTCTCATTTCTTAACACTATGTACATAATTACTTCTCGTAACTATTATTCCCCCCGTTCCGGTTTATGTGAACCTATTTTCTTTTTGGTCTGTTCCAAAAAGAATGATCTCTTTCTAAATGTGGAAACAATTTAGTTTAAACTTATAATTCTACCCTTAACGAGAAGCTTTTATAACCACACAAATACTCTGGACTCCTTTTTGACTTGTTTAGAATCACAAATTCCAAATGTCTTCCTTTTTTCTTAAACTCTGTGCTCAGTCAAACATGTTCACATAAATTAGAACATAGGAAGTATTCAGTTATCATGGTAATATATTTGTTGTATTTTCGTTGTTGTATTCATGAATACATCACAAAAAGCGCCTAAAATCAGGATAATCCACTTGTACGTGCATGTATTAACATGTATTCGTGTCATGTATTGATGAATACAACAACAAGCGTCTAAAATCATGGCAGTCCAGTTGTAGGCGCATGTATTCACATGTATTCGCGTTGTTGTATCCATGAATACAGCGGTAAAAAGCGCCTAAAAGCAGGGCAGTCTAGTTGGACGAGCATGTATTCACATGTATTTACGCCATGTATTTAGGAATACAGCAGCAAAAAACGCATAAAATCATGGCAGTTCAGCTGTACACGTATGTATTCACATGTACTGGCGTTGATGTATTCATGAATACACCTATAAAAAGCGCCTAAAATTAGGGCAGTCCAACTGCATGCGCATGTATTCGCGCCATGTATTCATGAATACAGTAACGACAATCACCTTAAAAATAAGTATGTCTAGTTGTCTAAGAGAGAGAAAATATAAGTAGCGTATTTCATGCTTCAATAGTAGTAATAAAATATAAACGCAAGCTATAAAAAATAATATTTTAAAATAATTTTGATTTATATTAAAATAAGGTATATTTATGTTTGTTTTTATCGGTGCTTTATCTTAGGTAACTTTTTTCTCGTTGATCTAATGGGTAATTAGCCACAATTATTTTCTTCTACTTTATAAAAAACACTCATTTCCACTTCTTCTTCTTTTCAAAAGATATTTTAACAACTATTCGAACCAGACGAAATTTGAAGTTTTGTTCATATACCTAGACAAATTTGATAAAAGCTTTTATGAAGAATAAAAATTTTCAAATTTCGCGCTATTCGTTATTATCGGCTGTTAGGAATGACACAGTATAGTGAAAGAATTAATTTGTTTTTAAATTTCAAACTAGGTGTTCATGCATTCCTTTTAACATTATGGGTGTGTTTGGTATGAAGGAAAATATTTTTTAATTTTTTCATGTTTGGTTGGTTTAAATGTTTTTGAAAATATTTTTTTTAGGAATTCATTTTTCTTCAATTGGAAGAAAATATTTTCCTTATCAACAGAAGGAAAAATATTTTCCAAAACTACTTCTCACCCTTCCCCACCATATTTCCCACACCCCCTTACCCACCCACCTAACCCCACCCCACCTCTTCAAAAATGGTCTTTCTTTTTTTAATTTCAGTTTTTCCGTCACCACCTACCTTATCCCCCCACCCCCCGCAATTTTTTTTTTTGGTAATTTCAAATTTCTTTCTTTTTTTCGTTTTTCTATACCACCCACCTTCCCCCTCCTCCCTCCCCCC
>ML376792.1:0-12476 GCA_005239525.1 Nicotiana knightiana
AATTAGTATTTACAGCAAAAAATAGTATAGAATTTGGGTGTGGTCAAAAATTAGTTGTTCACACATGTCATGTTAGAGCCAATGATACCACTAAGATACTACTCCAAAAATATAGATTTCCTAGATAAGAAGGAGAGAGTAGACATAGATAGAAAGGTCTTTCAGAGTTAAAGTGAATTACTCTTGATAGTTATTGTAAGCGAAGTAGATGGTGTTATAAAGTACTTTGGTAATTAATGAAAAATTTATAGTTACCAAAAAAAAAATATATAATACTTTGTTAATTTTTCTAATATTGTAATGTAGTGTCGAAAATACAAATGTTTACGTATCTTCCTAAGAGGATGCGCATATAATGTAATGGGAGCCAAAATTACAATAGGATTGCCTGACCATGATTTGAAAACTAACAAAGGCAGCAAGAATTTGATATTAGGATGAGTAATTTATTGAGTTCTTAATTATCTGATCAATAAAAGTATTTAATTCAATTCATTTTCAACTTTACCATATAAGTATTTTATTTTTCAAGTTGACAAATCTTTTGAAAACTTGACAATTACACGCAGGTCCAAATAATCTAAGAGGAGATGAAGAGTTAGTTATAGTACGATGTTATCATTTCACTTATTTATACCAAGCATCCACTAACTAATCCAATAATATAAAAAAGGACAATTGAATAACTTTGATATGTGGAGACAAAGTGAGAAATCATAATAAAGCATATGCGGTCTTATGTAGCACATGATTTCTTCTTTTAAGCTAACTAAATAGGATTAATATTCATCATTTTTGGACTTTATATTTTTTCCTGTAATATTTTTTACAACTCATACACATTAAATTAACATAGATATGAAATATAGAAAAGTTATGTATACAAGAATAAAGGGTGCACGTGCAAAGCGCGTATCCTGAGATTATATATGTAGAGACTTTTTCGTATACTAATTTCTTGATACATGTGTTGCACGTGAATAACACGCTAATTAATACTGACATTTTCAAGTATAAATAAAAAAATAAAAAAAATAAATAGTTATTCACGAGTATCAACAATGAAGATTTCAAGTATAACTTGACTGGATTGAATTACAGTAAGAATGGTGTAACACGCAGAGGGAGCTAATCCTGTCATTACTTCATAAATCTTAGGATCATATTATGTACATTTATTCGAGCACATCCTGTATTTGACTTAGATTTTAAATGTTGCGAAATATAATCTCTAGATTTTGTTTAATAAAGATCATTAAGTGAAACGAGATACTGAACTTAAATTTGTCCTAATACAAAATATATATTTAGATTTTATTTTGTGAAGATCGTTAAAGACTGGATGGTGACACGAGATACTGAACTGAAAGTGGTCATAATACAAATTATATAATCTCTACTTTTTTTTTAAGAAGACCATTAAAGATTGGACGGTGACACGAGATACTGAATGAAGTTAGTCCTAACAAATAATAAATTATTCCAAATACTTATTCTATTCTTATTTTATTTGAAGTGTTTGATTGAGCACAAAATTTTAAAAAGGAATTATAAAACTGAAAATCCGACCTTAATTCAAAGGATACTTATACCTTTTTCGTATACTAGTTTCTCGGTACGTTCGTTGCACGTGTATAGCACGTTAATTAATACTGATATTTTTATTTAATATAAAAAATATTAGAATATATGTGCGATAAGTTACACTAAATTTGAAGGAAAAAATACAAGTTCAAACTGATGAACAGTGAATCAATTCGGCTGACTTAATTCTTGAACGTAAAATAATTAAGCATCGTTTGAACATATGAAGTTAAAATATTTAGTTATTTAGGTACAATGTGTAGTGAAATTAATTCTGATATTATTTGTTACAATTATGTGATATGATCGTGTCTCACCTAGTTAATACTATTTTATAAACGATGTTGTTGGTGTATTATCATTCTAAATTTTTTGTTGCGGCCATTGATATCACGCTTGAAAGTGAAACATAGTTGTCCATGTGAGAAAACATATTGCAAAAAAAATATCATTGCTTTAAAAAAAACATATTGCAAAAAAAAAAAAAAAAACGACCTGCTGCTTTATTTATTATCATTGCTTTCAAATGAATTTGATGAAAGCATATATTTATTTATGGGCGCTGGAAGTTCAATTATAAGTATAAATCAAGGCGGATCCAATGCAATAATTATGGGTTCTTATGAACCCAGTAAATTTTGTCTAAATCAATATTTGTATTGAAAAAATTATTAATTGTATAAGAATATTTAGCTTGGAATCCAGCCTATTAAACTAGTTATTATTGTATATTAACTTGAGATTTATGTAGGAACCCATAAACTTAAAATTCTAGATTCGCCTCTGGTATAAATAAACATTAAGATGAACCACTAACTATTTGCATTCAAGTTGTAAATTAAAATAAATATATTATCTTCAGACAGTAAAAAGAAAACAATATAATTATTCATATTTAAATTTAATTTGCATATTTAAAATTTGACAATGAGTTTGATACTGCAATTAATGCGGGTTGAGAAATAATCTCTGGAAGCATCATATAATGGAGACGATAAAATTCATAATTTATTGTTTATTCCAAGTAGTTTTTCAACCTTAAGAGTTGCAATTATGCATAGTTTGGAGAAATAAAATAAAAACTTAAAATGTATTATGCTGAAATTAAAGTCAAGCTCAATACCAACAATAGTAAAAAGAAAAGAATAAAAGATAATGATGGAATCAAACAAATGTGTAATATTGTTGCACATCATAAATAATGTTAGACATTTCAACTTCAAATTCTAAGGTGAAAAATAATTTTATCGATTTGATGTACAATTTCATGATAATAACTCCAGAAAGTTATATATGATAAGGAGCAACTTACTACCACAACAGTCACAAAGAAATAAAAGAAATAAACTTACCTACTTTGATACCTACAAATTGATTATGTGTTGCAGATGGAATGAGATATATCAAATAAAATGATCAATACTTTTATATAGAAAAAAATTATTTAAAATTGATAATAGATTGTCAGAAAGAAGAGAAAGGGGCAAGATTGTAAGTGTTTGAGCTTGAGACAATTGTAAGTGTTTGAGCTTGATTTTGGGAGTATTTTGGGTTGGGTTTTCCATTGAGGTGCTACTTAGTTCCAAATCGTCTTGCTTTAGGGTAAACTAGAGTCGACTGTTGAGGAGATATCAGCTACTGGGTTGCATTGATTTTCTCGCCAAAATTTCTACTCTTTACTCCACATTTGAAGGTATGTGTGCCTCTTTCTGTTCGTATGATGTGTAGTCAAAGTTTTCCGTTTGATTTGTGACTAGGGTTTTCTGAAAATAGTTTAGGTTTGTGAGAATCATAGTCTGTAACAAGTAAAAAATTATGATTTTTACATACATGCCAATTACGGTTTATATTTATTTGCTGTTAAAATTAGGGATTTTATGTTGTGTGTTAATTTTTTACTGTTTATTTCTAATATTCTGTATATGTAAGTGTTGACAGCTATTGTTTGCTATATGTTGTGTTTTTTGTTGCTGTATAGCGTCCCATGGATACTAAGTATTTGAATTGAAAAATTGGTGGGATATTAGTGAGTTAGGTAAGACCTCTGTATGTTGAAGGTAGGGTTGAACATGTGACTAATGTCGACTCAGACCAATTGTCAATACCGGAGTTATCTGATTATGCTAAGAATTTTGGGATAAAAAAGTTAGAACAAACTTATATTACTGAGTGCTAATGGTGGCAATTTCGTTGAATTAACAAAAAATAGGGATTTAATGGACCTTGCTATGTTAATAGGGACACAATAGACATTTTTGTCTCTTCCGACTCACAACTTGAGAAGGTAGATAGTATAGAGGGTAGCCAAATAAGCTATGTGGGTGAGCCTTTAATCCATCTTTCAGCATACATTAAGACAACGGGGAATTTTTTGTTCCATGTGGTCCTTCTTTAAATACTACTGGGTTACCTGCTCCTTTAAATACCAACTCAAGAAGAACAAATTGTAAGGACTGACCCATAGATTAAACTTTTTCTTCTTCAAATGAAGAAGAACATGTTGCTGTTGATACACAACGTCACATTGCTGTTGATTCTCAACAGGAAAAACATGTTGGAGAAGAAGAAGAAATAGGAGGTAATGATGAGTCATATTATGATAGTTCAGATACAGATAGATTTGAATTTGAATCTGATCTAAAAGAGGAGAGTGAACATGTTTTTGACGATGATGTAGATGGGGAAAATAATGTGGGATAGTTAAAGGGAAGAAAAAAATCAATAGGGTGGTTTATGATCTTTCTTCCAGAATTGTTATTTGGCAACTGGGCATGGTGAGAACGTGAAGGAATTTAGGGAAGCAGTAACCAAGTATGCTATATAAAAAAAAAAAAAGAATTCAGCTAGTTAAGGATCCCAATGTGCCACATAGAGTCAGAGTTAAATGCAAAACTAGTTGTCCTTGAATGTTGTTTGCTAGCACGAAAGGTAGGAATATAAACTTCACAATCAAGACCTACAATCCATGACACAAATGCCATAAAATCACTTATAACTATCTATATAATTCACAATATTTGTCAAAGCATTTTAGAGATAGAAGTACCTCACAACCTAGAATTAAAGATTGAGAAATTCAGAATATGGTGAGGAAAGAGCTTGGTTTATATGTTGGTAAGGTTGTTCGTTTGAAGGCAAAAAAAATTATGTTGAAAGAAATTACGGGAGATCATGTTACTGAGTTCGCTAGGATTATGGACTATAGGGATATGATACTCAAAACAAATCCTGGTAGCACATGTGCAGAAAAATTGACAGAGACAAATGATGGAGTAAAGCAATTTTACAGTTTCTATATTTGTTTTGCAGCTATGAAGAAAGGATTTATGCAGAGCTTTAGGAGATGTATAAGGTTATATGGATGCTTTTTGAATAGTATTTGTAAAGGTCAATTGTTGGCAGGAGTGGCAAAGGATGGAAATAACCAAATATTTTCAATAGCTAGGGATGTAGTAGGCACTGAGAAAAAGCAAACATAGAGTTGATTCCTTAGGTTATTGCAAAATGACTTAAACTTGGGAGATGTCAGGGAGCTCACCATGATAAGTGACATGCAAAAGGTATATTTTGCAGTTTTATTTTTATTTTTCTTCTTTTAACACAAATATTTTTATTTTTCTGTTTTTAACAGGCTTCTCTACTGTTTTTATGCAGGGCCTATGTTCAATTGTTGAAGAGATTTTACCTAAGTATGCACACATTCTGGCAAATTGACAATAAAATAGAGTGGGCTTGAAAGAAGAAAAAGATTCTGGAGTGTTGTTATATCAACCTTTGAGTCTGAAAAAAAAAGAAGATTAGATGATCTTGATAAATTGGGTCATAACATTTGTGAAGACCTTGTTAAATACAACAAAGAAAGATGATGCAAAGCCTTCTTTCAGACATTCTTCAAGTGTGACAATAACATGTGAATCTTGGATAATGGGACCTATACACAAGACAATCATATCAATGCTAGAGGAAATAAGGGTCAAAGTTACGAGTAGGGTAGCAAAAGGATGAGAGAATTTACTGGATAGTGTATCTCCAATGGAAACTATGGTGATCAATAATAGTATTGAGAGGTCAATGAGGGTTGGCTTCATGTTTAATGGAGATACAAGCTTTGAACTCCAATATGATCCATGCAAGTTCATTATAGATTTAAGAATAGGCTACTGCAATTGCAGGTCTTGGGAACTAAAAGACATTTCATGTCCACATGTTATAACAACAATGCACTACAAGAGAGTTAATTCTTCATAGAGCATTGCACATCGGTACAGGAAAGAGATTACATGAAGGCATATTCACACTTTATACAACCAGTTCCCAACATGATAATGTGGCCAGAAAATATTACCCCAAGGTATTACCTCCTCTAGTTCAAAATATGCCTGGAAGGCCAAGAAGAAATAGAAGAAAGGAAGTTGGAGAAATAAAAAGAGCTGAAAAATTAACAAAGAAGGGAATAATGACATGCTCCCTTTGCAAAGAAAGTACTCATAACATAAGGAGTTGTCCAACAAAACCAACAACTAATCAAGAAGTACCTTCCAAAAATTTTCGGGCAAGAAGCTACTACAAGAGGCCTAGGTTGCAAGGACATATTTGTTGCACAGGCTGGTTTTAAAAGTGTTAATGTAAGTGTATTTATTTTGTTTAACTTAGATTTCCCTAGCTAACACATATTATCTGATGTTTGAAATATATCTTTTATTTTGAATGTTATCAGTATGGTTTTCCTACATTCAGTGAGGTTTATACTGGCCCTTTAATTGATTCTACCCATATTACTAGTGACATTGGATATAAGCCTTCTAAAGGTTTGAAATGGAAAGGGAAGAAAAATGTGACTCAAGAACAACTTCAAGTCTAATCCGCAATGGCTAGAATCAAGACAAGATCCCAATCTACTGGAATACAAACAATATCTAAAGTAATAGGGAAATCTCCCTCCAAGAAGACCACTTTGAATTTCTGTATTGTTTGGATGTAGTATTTGAGACACTATACCGCTTTTTTGTTGAATTAATCGGGTGGTTGTTTTTGTTGATATTGATAGTGGTACACAACTTTTATGTGTTTTGTGAACTTGTTTGTCGTGTGTATGTCTAGTTGTATATGGACGGCATAGTTCAGCTCTAGTGTTTGATGTTAAGTGCCGACTTTTTTGTTAAGTTACCAGCTATGTGCGGCTGTTTTTATATAAATTTTTCTTTCAATTCTTTATGTTGACGAAGTGTTGAAAAAGTAGTTTCCAATAGATATTAGACTGCCTAACTTCTATCACATAGTAGTAGATAAGAATCATTTACACATGAACAAAATCATGTTAGTCTTCTTCAGTAATACCGAGATAACAATGTTTTCTTGCTCCGGAATGGAGGTTCATACCACTGAAAAAAATCGACAAGAATTTGATACCGGATAAAGACTACATCCAAAAAATCGTCATCCAAGATTTACAATACTCCATGCAATTTTTAAAGGAACTGGGTTGCCACATCTACGAAAAAACACTCATTTTCTTTCTTCCAAGTAAAAAATGATTTTATTTGGGCAAAAATAAGAGCCAAAAATAGCTTTTATGGAATTACAATGACAAAGGAAAAAAGTGAGGGGAAAGAAAATTGTGAAGAATTAGAAAGAAGAGAATAAATAGAGGTGAGAAGTGAGGTTGTTACTGGTGGGGTCTTAATTTTTTGGGGAAAATTAATTTATTATCGTTAGGAGATGGGAAAGAGTTGGGAAAGGGAAATGTTAAACTGATGTGGCAAAAAACAAATACACTCCCTCGCACTCAGTCATTTGAAATAACTTTCAGTGCCATGTGGCAGATTAGGGGTAATAATATCCGAAAAAATAAGTGTAGGACGTAATTATATTCACATATAGTTAAGATATACACTCATTAAAAAGATTCAAGTTTAGGGGGTCTTTAACGATTTTGCTTTTTTTTTTCCACAGAAACCAGTCAAAAACTACAATTTATATACAATTATATTAGTTGTATATATTTTGTATGCCGTTTGTACACCCGATATACAAAATATATATAATTTATTTATGTCTTCTTTCTCGAGGTTTAATTTGAACTTCCAGCAAAAATCAACTCAAATCTTCACAAAATAGTTCAAAATTGAGATATAAATTTCAAAGAATATCTCCAATCATTTGCAACAACACCTAATCCAAATAAATAATGATTTCACCAAATTCAATTTTTGAATTAAAAGCTTCAAACACTTTTTAATGATTGTCAATGAAATTTACTCATATACTGTACTAAAAACACAATAGACTGGGACTCGAATTTTCTGGTTCAATTGCTTTTCCTTTGTGTCTGATGCTACTTTTTCGAGTTGTTCAATAGCCCCTCCACGCAGTTTTTCTGAATTTCGAATAGTATTCAAGATCCTTTGTTTTCGATTATCTAATAAATCACTTAAATTGTTGGTTTCTTAAAATAACAAAACATGAAATCCGCACCATTCCCATATATGCTATAATCCTCAATTACTCGTGGATAGCTGAAACTCATCGCAAACCACTTAGCGAAGGGAGGAACAAGAGGGAAGAAAAATGAGTAAAATTGGGGTCTAGTATTTTATTTTATTTTATATATAAATAGTAAATTATAACTAGCTCTTTAGGAGAGGTAAATAAGATTATAATGTAATATAGATAGGTAAATGTTTCATAACGAGCTTCACCGTTAGAAATTATATTACAATCGCCCTAAACTATATATGCAATCACATCAAACACATGATGGTTCTTGATCTGTTTTCCACAAAAAGAAGGAAAAATGTTATTCTTGGTCGAGCTTTTGTAGATTGGTATTAACTGATAGCAATACAATATATTGACATGATAATATCAGCTTAGCTGGAGCATTCAAGCAGTGAGAGAATGTGATTGGGATCTTCAATAATTTGCAGAATTAATTTCTACAAAGGAAAGATAAGATATACGGATATGGTAAAAACATATCCACACCCAATAGTAATACCAAGCCAATATACTTTACATGGTCAAGTAATAATGAGGAAAAGTGCCGATTAATTAACCATATTAGCTGATAGATGATCATGTAGAAGACACGTCTCATGCATCATTGATTTGGTATAAACACCGAGTGTGAGTAAATTTTTACTGACTTTGTTGCGACTCGGAAGAAACTCCCAACTCAACTTGAATGAAGGATGAGGGTAGAAAGCAGTTTTATGTCAAGAGTGCATATTTTATTTGGAAATCCGTACAAAATAAAACCATTTCTCACTAAGGAAATTGGACCAATGTATCATAAAATGAAGGATGTAAAACACATTTTGATGCAAGAAGATGATGGAATATAAGAACAATCTAAAATTTATATTATTTCATGCCTCTGAACTTCCAAGCCAATTAGCAGGTGTAGCTACAGGTTCAGCCAAGCCACCATTGGACTAGTTATAGTGGAAACTGATCAAGTAAAGACTAGCCTCCATTATGAGGGGGAAAAGAATACAGAAATCACCATTGAGGAACAATGGGAAGAGGCAGCAAAAAAGTGAGTTTGCATTGATTTGAGAGCTGAACCATGAATAAGGCTAGTTATCTACATGGTGAATTTACAAGAGCCAAGAAAATAAGTGTTGATAATACATGGTCTACATCGGTACTAATGCCAGAATTTGGTTTCTGATTATTCCCATGCACTGCTGTATTTCAGCATAGATTGGAAAGTTTTGTGAGCAACAGGGTTGTAAGCTTGCTACAGCGGAATCCAATACTTTTGCTACATCAGCTGGTGGAAACTGTCGTTCCGAACACTTCTGCAATCGTGTACAATATATAATCAAGTTATGTCAAGCATAATGATGGGAACACCAGAGCTATGAACTGAATAAGCAAAGTGAAGTATGGCTTTAGGAGATATCATGTCATATTCTGCCATAAAACACTTTGGTCAATTTTTTCTTTAGGACTCAAGTAGCAAGAAATATTCATCTCTACCGTATTGACGTGATACTTAACAAAATGCAGGTTATATCAATGTTTTTATTGTACTGGAGATCATGTTTATGCAACAGTGAGAGACTAGATCATCTTTTCTTTTTCCTTCTAATTTCTAACATATCCTCCTCCAAGGCTATCTAGCAATCTTTATGGAATAAAACTTGGTGAGGGAAGAGGAATTGCCCCTTCATCCGTCAATCTGTTTTGAGTCACTCCCATTATTTATCAGTGATCCAAAATCACAACACATAGTCGACTTAGCTTGATAAAAATAATTTTGTAATCCAACTTGAGAAGCACCTTACACCATGCAAAAAAGAGGCAACCCAACATGGAAATCCAAAGTCCACTAAAGGACAGAAAGTGAAAGGTAATCCAAGCAAAGGTAATTTCCATCCCCTACATTCTAAAGCAATACTCTTATGACAAAAGCCAGCCCAAAAAAACAGAAAAAATCGTATTTACCTGAATCATAAGCAAAGTAGCGACGCATTTAGTAATAAGTTCTGAAGGAATTTCTGCTTCATTTTTATCTGATATATTCTTTGACTTAGGATCAGTAGGTTGCTGCAACAGATCAATGCACCAAAAGTCAATTGATAAGAAAAGCAAAACAGCCACTAAGCGAACACGAGGTTGTAAAAGATCTCACAGTTGGCATGCAAGAATCATCTAGTTGAATCCGATCATTCACATAACCAATAGCCTCCTCAATCTTTTCAGTGGTGTTGTCTCTATCAGTAAGTGAAAGCATCGCCTACACAGACAAGTTAATCAGCACCAAAGAGAATCTACAGCAACATGCAGAAGATAATGACAAGGTCACAAACATGTATTAAGAAACATAAAGAAAAGTTAAGATGCAATGCACGAACATAAATTTTCCAGTGACGCAAAACTCTGGTGGTATTGAATTGATAAAAAATCCAAACAGATTACAGGTTGTCATATTATTAAACTTAGTTAGAAACTAAAAGGTTTTAAATGAACTTAATATTGATAGCTTTCAAAAGAGTGTTTCAAAGAAGTTACTAGAAGTCCATTTTTTCTCTCTAAACTTTCATTCCTGATGTATTTTACAAAGTATTTTGATTCGGTTATATATCGAAATGAAAAAACTACAACCTTTATGCAAAATTAGATACTATTATTTTTCAATGGAGTCAAAGGGCCCAAAAGTTCTAAGAAGCCTCCAACAAAGAATTATTTTATTTTAAAAATGCTAAAGCAGAAATCACCAGGTAACAGGATAAGTATTAGAGGTCCAGAGAATGTGCAATTGTGCAAAACCATATTAAGAAATATTGATGACACCAAAGCCCTAGAGATCATATAGGTAAAACCCAGTAATTAGTGCCTTACAAAGAAGTTTCTCCTCTCACTCAGATTAAAGAGGGACAAAAGCAGGTACTTCCATGAAATTTCATTTATACTGATTAAACTATAAACACCATTATTACTATTTGTGCAGTTTGTTATGCTGTAAATGCTATTACTGAAGAGCAAATGGACAATTGCATCTTTTGAAGAAATACATTCGAATATTCGCCAATCTGCTGAGGTGGATTCAGGAATAAATCGACCTGGCAACCATGTGAATGGGGTTTCTGAAGGAAACCAATAAATATTGGCATGCCATGCTTAATCATAACCCGCTTTTGAATTGTTTCAAACATTATCTTATAACCGATTTGGGTCACACAACCAATCCTCTTAGAAAGAATCCGAACAGAAATAAAAGTTGAATGAATGTGTACCTGCACTGCTGCATCTACCATTGTCCGGGCTTTGATTTTTGAACTTTCTATTATCTCATTGACAAGGAACCCTGATTCTTGCGGCTGACTTGTACAACGATCAAAAGTGCTCAACGTACTAGGATCAGCAAAATTTGGAACTGGCCTTGGGAATGCGAGTGGAATGCTTCCCTGATAGGTATTCCGCTGTCTCAAGCGATATAGAGCAGAAGAAACCTGCCAAAACAAATGAATACTATAGCAAACTTTGTGCACTTTCGAAATTTTAAATTCTAATATGAGGATAGACAGACCTCCTCATTGACCTCATTTAACTGTATTAGCATGACAGCATATTGCTTCTTGAAAGGCTCTGAGTCCTTAAGAGAACAGTCATTGCTCTTTTGGTTTTCCAACACATCATCATTCATGCGCCTCAACTCTGAAACCACTGCTTCCTACACGTTCAACCAAATGTCATGAGCTCACAGCACATCTGGCACAAAATATGCTTGCCTTTTGTATATCTAAGATCATCCAGAAAAATGCATCTACTGACACAAATTCCTGAAGACATACATTGAAATACAAAACAGCCAACTACTTAACAGTGAACTTAAAAATAAAATACGAGAAGCAGTACAGCTCTAAAATAGAAGAAACTAGTCATTAATATGGTGGCAGCATCTGCTCAAACTAGCTCACCTCTATCTTAAATATTCCACACCCTAAACAAAACAGTAAACGCATCTTTTCTTAACACCAAATACAAGCTTAATGAATACTTCCACAATTTTAGATTCAATTTGTAAATGTACATAGTGCTGGCAAAATGAGCCCATATTTTGTCAACCCGCCCAATCCGCCCATATTTTAGTGGGTTGGATGAGTGATATTTAAGCTGGGTAAAATTTGGGCTTCAACCCATATTCAACCCGTAGAAATATGGGTATTTATGGGTAAAATATGGGTTAGCCTAGTGGGTTATCTTCGAATTTTTGCTCACTCAAAACACGTGATATCATTTTTTAAACTGAAAATGCTTTAAAGGTATTCCAACTCCTCTTCCTTCTTATGTTTCTTCTTGACTATGTGAGTATTTTTTTCTTTTTTTTGTCCTAAATATTGTAAGTACTATTTACTATTGTTTAGCATCCTTGTTTTTTCTAC
>ML376792.1:13038-34985 GCA_005239525.1 Nicotiana knightiana
CCCCACCTACACCCACCCCCACCCAACTCAATAGAAATATTATTAAGAGTACTTTCTTTTTCATTTCTACAAAATGAGTATTTTCTTTTTCATAATGCAAAAAAGTATTTTCTTTTCGTGATGTAGAAAAAGTATTATCGTTTATTTCAACAAAATGATGTAGAAAAAGTATTTTCTTTAATTTTAACAAAATGAGTATTTTTTTTCATGATGTAGAAAAAGTATTTTCTTTCATTTCAGCAAAATGAGTATTTTCTTTTCATATTGTAGAAAGAGTACTTTCTTTTTCAACCAAAAAATAGTATTTTCTTTTTAGTTATGGAGCACATATTTCAGCGTTGAATTTGTACAGAGTCATATATTATAAGTGAATTTTTTGAATATAAATAATATCTTTCTATTTATATTGTGTGTGTATATGCGCGCGCGTGTGTGTGTATTTATTTATTTATTTTGAATTTATTTAGTTTTATATTGGATTGCAAACAATATATGATAAAGTGAAAAATGTACAGTCATTTATTATTAGTGATATTTCTTGATGTGCATTAAGCATATTTTCTTCCTAAAATGAAAAATGTCATATTTTGTGGAAGAGTAACTTAAGTTAACAATATGACAGTCAAGTTTGAATAAATTTAATGAAGAAGAGTATATATTATTCCAGTTAAGCTTATATCACTAAATAATCTGAGCAAAAGAAAAATTATAAACTGCACTTGAAAAAATATTACACTTACATAATACGGGTTAACCCATATTCAACCTGCCCATTTGACACCCAACCCGTTCTTGACCCGCATGAAATATGGCGGGTTGAGACCCAACCCATTTTCGTTCAACCCATTTTTAACCCGCCCAAATTCGACCCAACCCGCTCATTTGCCACCACTTGATATGCCTATAATAAGTTCTATAAAGCTTCTTCAGCCTTCGTTTTTTAAAAAGTAACTAGAGCTTTAACCTGCTAGTGCATGAAAGCTTACCCCTTCAACAAATCTTCTTCTTCTTTTTACGCAAGTAAACCATTTCAGTTTCGATAAAGAAAGCTATTCTCCCTTATTAACTTATATTGGTAATTTGAACATGAACTTCTACAAGTTTTATTCATAAAGGTATTTTATTTGGTTGAATAAAAAGAAAATTTACTGCTGAATTGTTCGACCATCTCATCTAATAGCTTTAACTTTAAACTTCTAGAAAGGAAACAAATACATTTATTTATTATAGGTTTGCAACATGCTCCCTGACATGCGGGCTTGATTCGTTTACTTGAGCTAACCACGTGGAAATACTTTTGACTTCGAGTGATACTGAGCCTCGAATCTCTCGCTATGTTTCTATTTTAAATTATGTGACCGCACTACCCTCCTCAGACGTCTGGGAACGTCTGGGATTTTACTGGGTTGTTGTTGTTGCTGTGTTTATATATATAGAGAGAGATATCTAGCTTTCATTTGTATAATCTTCATTAAGTAAAAAATAAAGTTTTGTAACCTTTTTGTCTAGTGCACGAGCCAACTCGGCAAGAGCTTGAACATCAGCTTCCTTTGCTTGAATCTGAGCAACCCCAGAAGACTTTGAATATGCTGTCGATTGATATGTGGCAGTTTCCATGACTCCAGATCTAGATTGTATATCCACTTCTGCTGAAGCCACCTAACCATCAACGTACTCATATATTATGTGGACGGACAAATGAGAAGCATAAAAAACTATCCACTCTTCTTAATTATGTCAAAATAATACAAGGGAGTTACAATCAAAACTCTAAGGGGTCGTTTGGTTGGGAAACAAGTTATCCCAAGATTAATACTCTTGGGATTAGTTATCCTGGGATTGTTATCTCACCCTCCCACAGGGATAAAAATAACACTACAATCTCAGAATAACTAATCCCAGGATTAATTATACAGTGATTTTATACCAACCAAATATGGGATAAACTCATCTCAAATTTAATCCCGGGAATAATGAAGAATTAACCGAAATAGCCGCTCATCCAACCGCTTAAACTAAAAATAGCCAGTGGATGTATAATATATGCATAATTTATGTACTATATGTGTATAATAAGTGTATAGTCTATGTATATGGCTAGAAAAAGTAAACAATGAATATGGCCGGCTATTTGTGCAAAGATCCCATATGAAGAATTAACCCAAAACAAGCCCTAAAGGGACTACTCAATGTATATATTAATACAGTACTACAGAGATTTTGAGATCCGGAGTATACTTGGTAATCATGAAATCTACTAACTCCCCAGTTAAGTGTCGGTTTCCATTCTCAGGTAAACCCAATTAAGGTTCAACTAAATCAAAAGGCTTAGAAATACATCATTCTGTTACTTGGCCTACTTTTGTGTGGGTTTTCGCCTCAATTAACAAAGATTTAGTAAAACAAGGGCAGGTAATCATTGAATTAAAATAGAAATACTATCAAAAAAAAAAATTGGGTTTAAAAACCCAAGTTCTACTAAGAATAGTTTGACGGCTAAATGTCATAATTTCAACCCCCAAAAGTCAACTTAGAATAGCTAATTTGAAACAATACTATATAATGCGGTACAAAAAGTTAAATGACAGTTGCCTGTATTCTTCCTGCTTTTAACCTTTTTCTCTTTCTTACAAACTATAATGTTACATTTGATCCTGCAGTTTTCCATTCACCACAAACAAATACAAACATCTATTTTGGACGGAAGTACATAGATGCTTTGATTGAATACTGAAGTATGTGATACAAAAATCTTGAAGGGGAGATTTGGAGAAGAGGAATAACTGCATGAGGAAAGAAGCATCTCACAGGGCATAAACTTAAAAAGGAAACATGACATAATTTTTTCCCCGCCCCATCCGACCCCAACATGACATAATTTTGATTAGGAATTAGATGAGTAAAGTTCTCTCACATTAGTTCGTTTGACCAAAGGCTACGTCAGCCAATCCTAATAATTCAAGCTAGGCTTTATGTGGAATCTCTACTAGGACATCACCCACTACTTAAAGGAACAAGCCAAAACAGAAAACACCGTACATAGATTACCAAACACTCCAGCTAGAAGAATAAAAAGGCAACTGTTTCCAGAGATGAGCATAGATACAACCATACCCTGCTTCATTGCACCTACTAATCTAAGTTCATAGCTCTAACAAAAAATTTGTTAGATTTTGTACAGAAAGAGTCCATCCTTCACTTATGGTTTTTTCCCCTGATAAATAATTCTTCACTTATGTTCTCCCAAGTTACAGACTTACAGCAAAAGGCGGAAAATGCTCGGGGAGGTCATAATTATTTTGGTTGGGAATTGGATGCGACAGAACGCAAAATCTTGTTTAATATGATGTCTTGAAAAGAATCAATAGTTTGGACAAAACTATGGCCATGCAGGAGAGTTCTCAGTTTTTAAATCAGGGTGCTTGAGAATCTTTTCGAATCCGAAAAATACAAACTATAAAAGGTATCTAAGAGAGTATGAGGAGAACCACTGACCTTTGTCTGCTTTAGGAGATCACTGATATGATGACTTGGTGGGGAGAAATGAGAGAAAACATTTCCATTCTCCATGCTGTCACAGGCCGGAAATTTCATATACTCGTTTGCTCGTGCATTCACCTTCAGCTCATTAAAACTCTCGAAAAACTTGTCAACAGCATCTGCACGCCTTGTAAGTAGTGTGGGCATGTTTTCAAATGGATGTAGAGGCATGCAATCAATGTCCTGCCAGAGCAAATGTTTCAACAATTTATCAGGTCCAGGAAGCAACCACTGGAGAACCAGAACACAAAAGAACTAAAATGCCGAACTTTTTTACAGTTACTGATTACTAATTCATACACACACAACCTGTTATGAACCAAGTACAGAAGCCAGTTACAAGGACACATAAGCTTTGTCTTCCAACAGATAAAAAAGGTTAGACGCATGAGTTCAATACTGCAATTTGGTTCAGTGATCCATTTAATTTTAGTTATATCTTTTTCTTTTTCTTGCTTTCAGAAGTATCCTCAGAAGAAAGAATTTTTTTTCTAGAAAAAAATTTTAAAAAAAATTAGGGAGATGTCATCACAGTGTGAGTACAGATACTTGGGATCTCTTCATGTAACCTAATTTCTAATTCTATTCTCTCACATAATGAGATAGCTCTTAAATCCCAAAGTAGCTGAAATTGGCTATATGAATCCTCTGTATATGTCTGCTCTACTCGAGCACACTTCATTCTGATACTAAATATGTGTTTAGAAAAGGCAAATAAGGGGTTTTCTAAGACTAAAGATTCTTTAAGTCTCAGGTAATCTTATATGGACATATAATCTCTAACCACAGTAGACCTATTGTCAAACTCTGGACCTGATGTAAGTGTGATAAAACTAAACATGTTCCAACTAGTTGACATCTCCTATATGGATCCTTTGATTCCATTGTGTTCTATTATTTAGACAAATAGATATTGATTTTGAGAGATTATAGGGACAGGTGCATATAGGGTCTATGTAGGACAAGGTCAAACCATCTAAAGCGACCTCCTCGCATCTATCCATTGCGTCTACTACTCACACCATCGTAATTATTTCTAATCTTCTCCAATTTAAGGTGACCTAAGAAAAACTAAAGTTTAACATACCAGAAAATCATATGAGCATATATTAAGAAATACTAATGAATTACCATGACAAATTCAACCCCGAGCTCAGGTCGGTCAAACTGAACACGACATCTTGAGCGATCAACTGTCAGTACACTTCCATCATGAATCTCTCTTGTTTTTGGATGGATTGCAATGACACGTTGCCCAACTGACAATGGCCTTGCAAGATCTGTGGGTAGTCCTTCCCTGGTACCTTCACGAAGTTCAGTGTAATGTGTTCTGACAGATTCCCGGTATTGATTAAGCTTCTCCTTTTCTTCATTCAGAAATTGCTCAGAGAATCGCCGTGGTTTTCCAAGAGAACTAAATCAAGTTGTGGATTCAATGGACCATCATTAACATAAAAATAACAAGCTTAATGTTCAGAACTTGCTCAGGGAATAGAGTGACTTCCAAATTGCAGAAAAGTTGAGAAGCATACCTTCTTATGACGCCCCATTCAACACGAGTTAACGTCGGAACATGTCCCAATCCAACATGATTCAAGTACTCCACAAAATCCCTTTTGGCAAACCAAGGGTAGTCAATTGCACTGTAGAACCACTCATACGTACACCATCTTCGTACCTGATGGTTGGAAAGGCAATTGGAAATCTTTTCCTGCATGCGATGTATGCAAGTTAACTAGTGCTCATATCACGAGAAAGCACTGCAACATGGACAAAGGTGCATAACCAACCTTAAGACTGAATGCTCTGTCATGAAGTGCAGTGAAGGATGCACTAGTATCATCCAAACTTTTATCAGGAATTTTCAAATCTTTTTGTCTTTGAGGTTTTTTCAGGTCCATCTTACGCCTGCTTCTGACTTTAGTAGGTAAGTTAACCTGGTTTGCCACAGGGATCTCCGCAGTTGATTGAGCTGAATCACTTCGTTCTGTTCTTGGATCTGCACATGATGAAGGCTCCTGATCTTTGATTAATTTCGGGGATGCACTCTGATAGGATCTTTTACCCTTATTGGTTGACTTCTTTGATGCTTCTTTTGCCTATAGGAGAGGAAATTACGTGAAATTATTTTAGTGCAGCTGATTAAGGTAGCCAACCTGGCAAAATGTTTAAAGGAATGGCTCAAACATCCGTCTAAACCTCTAAATAATCAATTGAAATGGACAAAAATAAGAAAATCACCTCAGCTTCCTCAGATCCAGTAACATTATTGTTAACATGACCTTCAGTTTTTCGAGCCTGCAAGATTATTCTCAGAAGGGTTACATATCATTTAACAAATCAGAATATTGAGCGGGATGTAAAGCTGTCTCCAAATACCTTAGACGACATTGCTTTATGTGCCCTCCTCGCCTGCTTTGTTTCAGGAGCAGCACTAACATCAGTAGATGTAACTTTACCATGCTTTGATTTTGTAGTGGAAGCAACTTCAAACTTTGATAAAGGTTGACTCCATCTAGATCTAACCCCCCCAAATCCACGTTTGTCTCTTTGTCTATTTGCAGGCACGGCCTCCAAGGAGCCAGATTCATCAACATGATCATCAACTTCATCATTGAACTGGATCATTGACTCTGAAAAAAGAAAAAGAAAAGGTTAATCTGATACACTCTTAGTTAAGACAAGGAATAACAACAGAAAAATCAAATGGAAATACGTGAACTGATAAAGATACAGGACAGTCGCATATCCAAAGCTTCAACTGGGAAAAAAAAAAGAAAGAAATAGAGAAGGAAAGAACAACTTAAAGGCCAAATACATAGACGGCCCCTTAAACTTGTTTTGAAATTCCATTATGACACCTCATCCTCGCGTGGTACCTATTGAACGCCTTATGTTGCTCAAAAACTCTGCCGATTAGACATGCTTTACTGACATGGACCAGACGTGTTCCTCACTTGTATTAAGCGTGTGAAATGAGCTTTAACATATTTAAAATGGGCCCCACTCCTCTAAAACTAGGGAAAACATCACCTTTTCCAATATTTTTGTGTTTCTCCCCCTTCTTCCTATTCTTTCTCTTCTTTATCTTCTGATACTTTTTCTTTCACAGATTATTATTTTTCACTAGATACTAATACATGAATAGACAGGAGCCAAGACGAGTATTTAAGACAGATCGAAGCATAATACAGTCCTGAAGCCAATGCACAAAAGATAAGCTAAATAGAAATCATTGTGCTTAAACGAACTAACTTCGATTAAGTTGAAGTTACCTTTTCTGTAAATAATTCACAGAAAAAATTGATATCTAAGTACAATTTTTTTTTTCAGATACGGTGAAATTTTGTTGTTCAGTATTAAGGTAATACTGCAGAAAATAACAAAAACAGGACTTGTGTTTACATCACAGACTCATAGAAGTTAACAAGTCCATCAGATCAGACAAATTTAATACATTGTTTCCTTTCAACCAATAGTACATCTGATATCAAAGTAAAACGCAAATGCAAAGCTCTAAGTTTGAAATAACAGGACAGAATACCTGAAATCGTAAAGGTCAAAGTTGCTAAAAAGTTAGGCCAAGACAGAGAGAATGTGAAAGGGGGAGACAGAGAGATAATATCAACACCTAGCATATCTGCAGTTGCCAAACAAGCAAGCCTCCATACAAAGATCTATAGAAACAGAATTTTATGTCCTTACCATCTTCATTTTCTGCTGTTGGCATCATCAGAGACAAATCAGCCAACGTTTGTAGAGCATCAAAAGCGGAGCTTTCATCTACATGAAGGAAAAAGTAAATTAGCAGATATATCTTCTAATTTGGCTCACTGTACCAAGATATGTAACAGTTTCTATCGCATAATAACAGGTTTGCAGTCAATTACTTTTCAAAAACAGCATGCTACTTTGCAGTAAATAGCAGAACTCAGAGAAGTAAGGAACAGTATTCTAAATATAACAAACTTGTGCAGATGTAAGTTGCCCAAACTTGTAACTCTGAGTCCTTCCTTTCTCTGCCTTTTCCGTGCTGTCTATCCTTTTATGGATGAAGTAACTCGCTAACATTAATGTTATGGGGGTAATGTTCTGACCTAATGCCAGCTGCTATAGTAAAGCCTTGAAAGGAAAAAAGCTGGAGAAAAGGAAGAAGTCCCAGAGAATGGCAACTAGAAAGCTTCGCTTACAACAATTATTATGGCACAGAAGGAACCGACACTTTGAAGGTACACCTGGGGAACTTTGTTCGATGGCTAAGCACTTGAGAAACCATTATATGTTTTCTTTTGTTTCTTATTTTGTTTAACATTTTGAAGTTCCCGAGCCACTTTGAACTAGTTAAAATATTGCAGGAGGGATGTTGTGTCTATTAGTGGAGCAATCCTTGAGCTGTTGCTTCTGTAAACAACTTTTATCCTTCAATTTTAGTGGCATGTCAAGAGTACCAGAAGGGCGAGGAGAGGAATGATTTATACCAGACAGGAAAAGAGGGAAGAGGGGTGTAAGGGGATAATATTTGAGGTTACGTAGCCTCTGCTAAAGAACACAGAGGATGTGGTCTAACATACACTCATTTTAAGAAATGGCCACTGTGATATTTTCTCCTTCCAAGAGAATTACCCCTAGTTGGGCTAGTGCAATGATAACACCTCACGATAGTGCTCAGCACTCCTCCCCCTCTTAACTAGTGGCAATTAGTTGCATGTTCAGACCCTATTAGGGAATCGACTTCCCTTATTTTCCAAAAGTGGATCTCGTTCCCCCTCTTAGCTAATCGCAAAAAGATAAAATAGAATAATTAAAGAGGACCAAATGGAATATTCAAAATCCCGTTAAACCATTCAAAGGGAAAGTTCTCAAGAGCAGTAATCAACAAAATTTTGTAATACCTCTGCTGAAAAGAACTTTTTTGCTCCTCTTTCTAGGGCCTTGTAAAGAGGTCCTTGAATTCTTTTCATATGTGGCCTCCATTTCTAGTTTACCCCTCACCACACCCAATATTTGACCTTCTTCTGTACCACTACATGCCTCTTTGATATCATCAAAATGATTGGCTCCACTATCATCAATTTCCAACTTTTTACCATAAGGTCTTCTTCCCTTCTGTGCTGTTCGACCAAAGGTTCCAGTTTCCACCGCATCATTCTTATACCGCAAAAGCTCTCCAGTGTCCGCTTCCATGCTTCCCTCTTCTTCGTCCACTTCATTACTAAGAAGCTTGGCATTTCCCATACCTATTTTAACACGCTAGTCGAGAAAAAGAAAAAGGAAAAAGTAAAAAAGGTGAGTGCTGAGTACATATAGTCTATGGAGATAAGTCACACTAGAAACGATAGTTAAGCAATACCTTTCTTTCAGCTGTCTCAACAGGTGAGGACATAGCGCTGTCCGTTCTACGGTTCAGTGTCTGAGAGACCTGAGGAGAGCCACCTCTTTGTGAAGCTTCTGTTAAAACTAATGCTACCTTCACATCATCATCAGTGTCATCTGCCTGTAGTTTCAAACTCTGCCTACTAGGAGAAAAATACTTCTCACCCTTAAGATTTCCACAAGAAAAAGAAACAGGAAAGCGTGGAGTTCTTTTCCCAACAGCACGAGGCCGGCTTCCTGAAAGACAACTCCAGAGAATCTTCATCAATAATATTACATGACAAGGCTCAATCCTTAGATAAGTGAGAACAGAAGGCAGCTAAACAAAATGAAACCCCAAGAAAAGCTACTACTGCATCTAAGTGCAATGCACTGGTGACAATAAACTGTATGCAAAAATAAAAAGCAAGAGAGTTCCTAATCTAGGTCCATCCGGAAGATTTTTAGAGATATTCTATTCTTTCTTTTCACAGGAATAATTCTTCATTTAATTTAATTTATCCCTTTTTGTTGCGGGAGGGATAGAAGGGACAACGCACCTCCTGAACGCTTCTTCTTCAACAAAGTTAAACAACCATGACTAGCTGCTAATGTCGGAGATGTCATCTCAGATGCTTTAGAAGTATTAGGCTGAACTTTACCCCGAGCACGTTTTTGAGGTTTTCGAGACGTTCCAGCATCCTCATTACTTTCTTGCTCACTGTCGCTTGCTGCCTGACATCCCATAGTCAAGTTACTTCAACAGCAAATACAACTTAAGACTCAGGTACAAATTTAAACACTAGAACTCAGAAACCATGAACAAATATAAGGGATGGAGTAACATTTAGCAGATAATCACTTTTCTTTATAAAAAAAATCTTCTGAACGTTAAGGACAATGCTTTGCCACGACCCAATGCATAGAATCACCTTTCCTGATGTTTATTTAATAACAACTTGCAAAGACTTCTCTGTTCAAGACAAACTGCATATTTCAATTGAAGAATTCAAGCAATCCCACACATTGGATGCCACAAAGCTAAAATTCTAGTATCACATTTGCAACACTACTCCTTCAGCTTGAAACAAATAGGAAAGCAATAGAAAAGTCTGGTGGACGGGAAAGGAGTGAGGAGGCGTGCACAATAAAACATAAGCACACCACATTCCCCATGCTCAAACTCAACATATTTTAAGTCTTACCAAGTTGCAGTAGTGATCAGTCATCATGGCAATCAGCCCAACCACAGATGCAGTCCCCTCTGGTAGAGATAAATAAGCCTGAAAATACAGTAGAATGAAGTAGGTAACTATTTCCATCACCATTTTGTACGATCTAACAATATATTCAATGTTGATTAAGTACTTAGTGTCATTTGTTGTTCTAAACTTAAAATCTTATAATAATATCACCACAATCAAATTGTCTCTGGCTTGTTGCTGGCTAAAATCACAAGACCAAGATTTATGATGATGATCTTTTTGATAAAGACAATGGCTTCATGATGATTAACATGGCACTCCATGTTTTTGATGTATAGAACCATGTAAGGGGTAAAAATGACCGCAAGAGAAGTGATTACTCTTTCTAAGTGACATCTTCACCAGGAAATGACAAAGTTTTCTATTTCAAGTGCAATGATGAGTACGGAGGGCTGTTTCACTGTAATAATGCATCAAAAGGCAAATGAAAAAATCATTTTACCAACTGGCAATGAAGATTTATGAATCTGAGGGCCAGCTCTGGTGCAAATCATTTCAAGTAATATCAATTACCCACAGGATTACAATGTTCCATATCAGGATCCAGAAAAGGAAAATAAAGTAGCACCAAAAACCGAACTAAGCTGGTTAAGATGAGAAGGAGACACAAAACCCAAAAAAAAAAAAAAACAGAGAAATGGAATCTGGTGACTGCCCAAACTTCAAAGAAAGAGAGAGAAGAATAGGTAAGCCACAGTAAGGAAACTCAATCAATGATAAAAGTGTTAAATGGCTACTAACAACAGACTAGAAATGTCATAAATATTAAAGGAAGAAAAGAAACAGAATGTAAGTGTCACATTATTCCTAACTGGTATGGGATATCCTCCCCCATAAGCTGGGAACTATGCACTTTCTTTTTAACACAATCCTTCTCCTTTCCTACTATTCTTTTGTGG
Source organism: Nicotiana knightiana (assembly GCA_005239525.1). NCBI lineage: Eukaryota > Viridiplantae > Streptophyta > Magnoliopsida > Solanales > Solanaceae > Nicotiana > Nicotiana knightiana. The sequence goes on from ML376792.1 coordinate 24,095, forward strand.
CAGCATCATTTTACAAGGTACAAAACAGAAAATATGTGTATGAAAGTGCTTGATTACGTGACAATCTCACAGTACTCAGGGAACCCTACTGTGGGACGTTTGAAATCTATGCAGCTGGTGAGTAGAAAACAACAAACCGTGAGTACACAATTGACTATCTGATTATGTACAGAGCACTCATCGAGATAGGAGACTGCAGCTCATGTTCATAACATCCATAGATACAAGCGGTGAAGCACATAACACCATATTAACAATCATGACCATGAAATGGGAAAGACTTAATTATTTCCAAAAGCAAGATAAAGAAACAAAGGCTCTGTGGCCAAAGGCAGGCAATGTAAAATGATTGCCTACAAGAACAAGAGAAATTGAACATCAGATGAATACAACCCCACAGAAGTTGACAAACCTAACCAGATGTCATCGTAAAAAGGATATAATTCATTAGAGTATTGTTCTCCTCAAATAACTTATATTGAATAATAATAATATTCACAACAACATGAAGCGTTTTAACATGATCCTGACAAAATGGGTTCTCTCACCATACTATTAGTATAGATTAATTTAAGTCCAATTATATATTAGCAGGAACATAGCTTAGAAGATGGATAAGTAAATGAAGAGAAGTATTGCCTATCAAGATACGATGATTTAATAAGCTAAGAGGACTCAATTATAAGGACCCATGTTACTTTGTTGTCTGTATTCACACCCTACCCTATTCATCATGTAAAGAGCTTCCACCATTTCTGAAGTACGGGGTTTCACTGCAGCAGCAACCTGCGATAAGTGTTAGAGGCAAGGCGTCAGAGATCAATCAATAGCAAAAATATGCAAGTTATCGGGTATATCCAAGAAACTTCAATTAACAAAGACTTTGAATTTGAACTGACCTTTTTCCAATCTTTACCATACTTGCGGTATGCTTGATAGAAGCGTGTCAGATCTTCCTCACTCCACTCAGGACCAAGCATGTCAGACAACTTCCTCTTCTACAATTGGAACAAAGAACCATGTCAAAATGCATATATAATGTCCTCCACGTGTCTTCAAAGAATATTTAACGACTAACCTAAATGAGTACATGAAATACTTCTCCTTTGCAACTCAACATATTACCACTTTCCTAAAGAACCATTTGGTTGACAAGAACGGGAAAGGGAAGTGCTGGCAAATTTTAACTTTCCTACATATTCTCCGCGTTTAGAAAGAGAAAATTTGTGGGAAAAGCTATTTGAAACTTTACCACATAAAAAACTTCCATCTAAATAATGTGATGAAAGAACTACAGTATCTTTTAAAGAAAGTTGAAATTTAGGAACAAATATTTTCTTCTCATTCCAAATTTTCCTTTTTCCTTCAACGAAAAACATGCAGGAAATATCTTCACTTCACTACATTTGTAGCAACGTCTTGACATTCTTGACAAAGCCATTCATCTTTCTCCTTGCACTATCTATCTCTTTCAATTTTCCACTATGGAAAAGGTAACATGCACCATCTTGTGCTATAAACAAGTCCAACTTCTCAAAACAAAAAGAAAAAAAAAAAAAAAAAAAAAAAAAAAAAAAAAAAAAAAAAAAAAAGAGCATGCTGTCATTTCCAAGAAGATACTAGTTCATCCTATGTGCATGTTCCAAAAGCGAACAAAACCAAAACACTACTCACTTACATGCCTCTTCGTGTAACATTACGAGAGCAAACAAAAGTACAGTAAAACTCACCCGCAAGTTTTTCTTCGCACTGTCATCTTTACTGGGAGAGATTTCAGTTGTAGGAGAAAACCGCTTATTTACACTTCTAGATTTTCTTGCTGGAGCCATGCCTAAAATATTGGGAAACCTCAGCAGGATCAGGCAAGCACAATGTAAGATTCTATTTTATGACAGTTAAATGTTTAGGAAAGTGATACACAACATTGGTAATATACATGATTTAAACATGTAAGCACCAAACTATAGTTTCATCAAAATAAAAATCCATGGCATAGTTACTTGATTAATATATAAACAAATGGCAGATTTTTATATAAGCGAACAAGTGGCTTATTAGCATATAGTAACTTCTTTCCCTTTGAAACTCACATCTGTGGTCCTTTCAATGGTTATCAGAGATTCAGAGATATGCATGAAATAATTTGTATTAACATGTATAAATTGTAACAGCACGTTAAGTACTTGTAATGCGTTTCCATAGGTTCAAACAGCATCTTCTATATAAACTTCTGAGCTTCTGCACAAAAATTTAAAAAAAAAAAAATTCCCTACTTGGATGTACCTAGTAAATCCTGAAAATATATGGAATCATGCCTACCAATAATTCCTATTGATAAGTTTTCAGCAACAAAATTTACAAGATACACTAAGAGAAAATAATTATGGCGATCTGATAAACTTCTAGAAAGACCCACAAAGAAAAGATCAAAACTTCAAAATTCATAGTTGAAACCCCTATTTTTTTGCACCAATTGGTTGAAAAATAAAATCATACAGCAAGAAAAAGTGAGTTGATTTACCAATTGAAACTGATTCAGCTTCTCAATCAAATCTCAGAGCCATGAGCTGCGATACAGATGAGAGAAATTCGTTAGGTTAATTTTGAATAAACTTGCGGCAGATAGAATGGGGAGAAGATGATTGAAAGTATTTGGGGGTAATAGCCGCGAAACTCTTTTGTATTTGTATTTTTTATGGGGAAGAAATTGGTTTATATATTATTCTTTCTCTTTTTGAATTGAACTTGAAATGGCTTTTGTCTTTTCCTGCTTCAAGGTTTGGAAATGTTTAAATAGGATACTGAAATTCTTGAAATAAACAATAAGGGAACGAGTTTATAATTTAAATTAGGAACAACGCACGTGCGATGACTCGGTTGGGACTTAATATCTATATTTATACTATATTAAAAGTATTAAGGCCTTTAGCGAAATTTCTTTCCTTCAAAAATTATTAACATACTAGATAAAATAATCATTTAATTATTTCTCTAATATTTAGACCTATGAATTAAATCATTTCTTTATTGAAATTAGGTAAGAACTCATAATATTTAGAAATTTAAATGGAGTAAATTATATTCATATAGATCCCTAGCCTCAATTAACTAAAAATATCCTTCGGCGGAGATCATTAGCTAAAAGACATATTTCTTTTCTATTTTGACATAGTATTCAAGTTGGGGGTGCCGATTTGCTTCGTTTGGAGAAGATTTTTTATTTTTATTTTAGAAGAAGTCTACTTGTATTTTTTAAGTGGTACATATTAAAAATATATTTCATAGTGACAAACTAAATTTATTTTTTTCTTAATTAACAAGAATAAATTTCAGTTGAGTATACCGACTAAAATTACGAACTTTTATTGGAGTAGTTTATTGTTTTGTTAAGAGATAAATATAGAATCAATATTTATCGTTTTTAAAAATATGTACTTTATTTTATAACTCAAATATAATATTTAATATATTATATATATGCTTTTTTAAAAGTCTTTTACTTGTTGAGATAGTGTACACGCGCAACGAGCGTAACGTAAGACTAGTTTTCTTAAACGAAAGGGTCAAAAATATCTCTTTACTATGTGAAAAAAGATCATTTTTACCTTTCATCATACTTTGGTCCACTATTGCCCTCCCATGTTGCAAAAAATATCCATCGTCCATTAGGATCCTCTCATGTGAAAAATATCATCCCATGTGGCTTGTGATATCGCTGAAGTGGACGCCATGTGACATGCCACCTTACCACTTCCAACACCATTCTATCCCTCCCCCATTACTTCTAGCCTTCTTCGACCACTATCTCCCCCTTCACCCAATCACCATCGCTGCTATTACATCCTCCTTAAATTTCATCCAATCATTTTTTCACTTCAAAAACTCTCAATCAACACCCCTCATCTATGCAGTCGCAAAAGCCCATCACCATTACCATACCAAAAAATAATTAACCTTGACATTTTGACAAAAATATTAGAGTCATGTTAAAGATCTCGAACGAACTTATTTCAAAAAACCGACTAAAAGTAAGAATTGATGACTCGAGATAAAGAATGGTTCATAATATATAACTCTGAATCGGAAAGCATTTCTTGTATTTTATGTACTTTGTATTTGTATAAATAAACACAAATCTCTCTCTTTTAACAATTACCAATAATTTCGACCTCCAAAATTTTAGGAGTGACAAAGTAAGTTGATTTTTTCAAATTTCATCAACTGTTGATGCAAAGATTTATCCCAAGAAGCACACTGCTAGGAAAAAATCATTCCTTGTTCATTCATCAACCCAATTCCTCAGGTGCACAATTTGCCTCTTCAACAAGATGACATTTCATTTTTAAAAGAAACATGTAAGCAGCAGTTACTACAAAATCAAAATTCCAATATAATTTTTCATTAGTTTTAGATAATGTATCAGTTACTATAAAATCAAGATTTTTTTTATTGGGTTTAAATTCTTATACATTAATTATTATTATTATTATTATTATTATTATTATTATACATTTGCTTGTTGTCTTTGTGATAAGCTGAATTTGTTGGAAGGGAAGATGCAATATTTGTTTGACGAGAATGGGTAGAGATATCTCTGTGCATTTGGATGAGGGGGTTGGTGGGGGTGAGGTGGCATGCTACGTGAAGTCCACCTCAGCAATATGTCAAGTCACATAGGATGGTATTGGCCACATGTGATGATTCTAACAGAATAGCGTTATGTCATGACCCAATTTTCTTCTGTAGGATGTCGTGATGACACATAATCTCTAAGACTAGGTAAGCCTAACATTAATGCAGAAATAGCTGGAATAATAATTAAAGTCTCGATAATTCACTACCAAGGTACCGTCTCGTAGTCTCGAATCACAAATCAATTCACAATATTTACTTATCACCACAGGAGCCTTGCATTTAGTTTTGAAACTTATTTTTCCGAAATAGCTTCCCGCATTTTAGTCCACCTTATCACACCGCTTGGCTTCTAGTAGTTCCCCTACTAGAAACGCGTATTAAGCCCACCTTATCTCATTGCATGTGTTTCAACCCCAAAACCTTATACCACCACATGCGTATCAATATCACAACGTAACACAAATCACACCTCAAGTGCCCAATATCACAACTTGCCAAGGAACTAACAACAATAGTATTTTCACAACAAGTAGCTCATGACTCAACCACAATATGCACAAGCGTATCAACAATAACAACCGAAAGTGAGTAACTCAATAAGAATAGTATTCCACCACTTTACAACTTTGCTTCAATGTAAATCACAGACTTTATAACTCAAAACCAGTTTCAACAACAAGACATCTCAAGAATAACAACTTCAAGTAAAGAATTCATTAAATAATGAATAGGAATAGAGGAAACAAGAACTTCAACTAAACATGTAAATGCAATTAACAAATAAGAGATAAAACAAGTAGAGCATGTGAAGATAGACTAATGATGATGAATATAACATGTTAAGGTAGCTCAATTAAGACATGAAAGGAATCTACATAGCTGAAACCGGTAAATTTCCACACTTAGCTCGTGTATACACTTGTCACCTTGAGTACACGGCTTTCACATATCACAATTATCACAAACCAACACCAATCCTAAGGAAAAAATTCTCCACACAAAGTTAGGCAAGACACTTACCTCAAAACATGCTAACTCAATCCACTAGTAGACTTTTCCGTCGATTATCCAACTCCAAACGGCTCGAATCTAGCCAAAACAACTTCATACCTTCAATATATGCTATAGAAAACTATTTCGAACAATAAAGTTACAATATTTACAAAGAAATAAAAGGTCAACTCAAAAAGCCAACCCAGGCCCGCGCCTCGGAACCTGACCAAAATTATAAAATACGAACACTCATTTGATAACGAGTCCAAATATACAAGACTTACTCAAATTCGACCTCAAATCACCTTTCAAATCCCCAAATTTTAGCCTAAGAAGTTTTCACAAATTTTCCCAATTTTCAACTCAAAACACTAATTAAATGAGGAAAACAACAATATATTTGTGTAATATAACCAAAACCGAGTTAAAATCACTTACCCCAATGATTTCATTGAAAAACTCTCAAAATATCGCCACAAACCGAGCTCTAGGTATGAAAATGAGATCAAACCCTCGAAAAATCCCTATTTCTGATTCCGCATCTGTGGTCACTCAGTCGCACCTGCGACACTGCACCTGCGGAAAACCATCACAGGTGCGGTTCCAATTAAGGTCAGGGAATTTTGCTTCTGCGGACAAAACTCGCCCAACTACAAACGCGCGCCTGCGGATAATCTCCGCTTCTACGATGTCCGACCAAGCTAGCCCAGTCCACATATGCGACCATATCCTCCGCACCTGTGATCCCAGGCCTGGGCAGTCCTTTTCTCTTATGTGATCCATCAATTGCATTTGCGAGTCCGCACCTGCGACCAATCCCTCAGCAAGTGTGATGACACTAGAAGACTGGAACTTCAGTAATGAGACTAAGTCCTAGTTGTTCCGAATTCAATCCGAATCGCAACCAACAATTTCCAAGATGCATAACGGACCTACTTGAGGCCAAAAATCACATCAGACAACATCGATTCTATGAATCGCAACCCAATTCAAGCCTATTGAAATTATGAACTTCCGAATGCCAGAACTAATGTCGATTCATACCAAAACAACTCCGATTGACTTCAATTTTTTCACACAAATCATAAATGACATGAAAGACCTATTCCAACTTCCGAAATTGGAATCCTACCTCGATACTAATAAAGTCAACTCCCGGTCAAACTTTCCAACCTTCCAAACCTTCAACTTTCAAACTTTCACCAATTCACGACGAAACGGCCTACGAACCTCCAAATCAACATCCGGACACCCTCCTACGTCCAAATTCACCATACAAAGATATTGGAGCCATTAAAACTCCATTCCAAAGTGGTCTACACAAAAGTCAAACTACGGTCAACTCTTTCAACTTAAAGCTCCAACTTAGGGACTATATGTCCCATTTCACTCAGAAACTTACCCGAAACCAAAACCAAACATCCCCGGCAATTCACATAACCATAATACAACACAGAGGAGGAAATAAATATGGGATCATGGACAGAATATTTAAAATGACCGTTCGGGTCATTATATCCCCCCCTCTTAAAATAGATGTTCGTCCTCGAATGGGTGTAGAGACATACCTGAGGTGGTAAAAAGATGAGGATAACGGCTAAACTTATCATGTTCGGTCTCCCAAGTCGCCTCCTCGACTGGTTGACCCCTCAACTGAACCTTCATTGAAGCAATGTTCTTCGACCTCAACTTTCGGACCTTCCTGTCCAAAATGGCCACCGGCTCCTCAACATAAGACAAATTCTTGTCCAACTGGACTGAGCTGAAATCCAACACATGAGACGGATCACCGTGATACTTCCGGAGCGTGGATACATGGAATATTAGACAAACTGCAGCTAGACTATGTGGCAGTGCAAGCTTGTAGGCCACCTCTCCAATCTTCTCAAGAATCTCAAAAGGTCTGATATACCTAGGGGTCAACTTTCCCTTCTTCCCGAACCTCATAACACCCTTCATGGATATAACCCAGAGCAAGACCTGCTCCCCAACAATGAATGCAACGTCGCGAACCTTCCGATCCGCATAACTCTTCTGTCTAGATTGGCATGTGCGAAGCTGATCTTGAATCAATTTAATCTTTTCCAAAGCATCCTGAACCAAGTCAGTACCCAATGCCCTAGCCTCACCTAGCTCAAACCAACCCATAGGAGACCGACACTGCCTCCCATATAAGGCCTCATACAGAGCCATCTGAATACTCGACTAGTAGTTGTTGTTGTAGGCAAACTCCGCAAGCAGCAATAACTGGTCCCAAAAACCCCAGAACTCCATGACACATGCACAAAGCATATCATCTAATATATTAATAGTACGCTCAGAATGTCCGTCCGTCTGAGGGTGAAATATTGTGCTCAACTCAATTCGCGTGTCTAACTCACATTGAACAGCCTTCCGGAACCACGATGTAAACTACATACCCCGATCAGAGACGATGGATACCGGCACGCCATGAAGTCTGACAATCTCGCAAATATAGACCTGAGCCAGCTGCTCTGAAGAATAAGTAGTCACCACTCGAATGAAATGAGCCGACTTGGTCAACCTATCCACAATCACCCATACTGCATCGAACTTCTTCCGAGTCCATGGGAGCCCAACAAAAAAATCCATAGTAACCCGCTCCCATTTCCACTTTGGAATCTTTAGCCTCTGAAGCAACCCACCTGGCCGCTGATGCTCATCTTCACTTGATAACAATTTAGGCACCGAGCTATATACTCCATTATGTATTTCTTCATTCTCTTCCACCAATAGTGTTGTCTCAAGTCCTAATACTTATTGGCGGCACCCAGATGGATGGAGTACCACGAAGTGTGGGCCTCATAGAGAATTAACTCATGCAAACCATCTACATTGGGCACACATAGCCTGCCATGCATCCGTAACACACTGTCATCCCCAATAGTGACCTCCTTGGCATTGTCGTGCTGAACTGTGTCCTTGAGGAAAAGCAAATGGGGGTCGTCATATTGACGCTCTCTGATACGATCATATAGAGAAGATCGAGAAACCACATAGGCCAAAACTTGATTTGGCTCCGAAACATCCAATCTAACAAACTGGTTGGCCAAGGCTTGAACATCCAATGCTAATGGCCTCTCCGCTGCCGGTATATGTGCTAAACTGCCCAAACTCTCCATCTTACGACTCAAGGTATCAGCCACCACATTGGCCTTCCCAAGATAATATAAAATGGCGATATCATAGTCCTTAAGCAACTCTAAACATCTCAATTGCCGTAAGTTAATATCCTTCTGTTTGAACAGATATTGTAGACTCTGTTGGTCGATATAGACCTCACAAGGGACACCGTACAAATAGTGCCACCAAATCTTCAAGGCATGAACAATAGCTGCTAACTCAAGTTCGTGAACATGATAATTCTTCTCATGTCCCTTCAACTATCTAGACGCGTGGGTAATCACCCTACCGTCTTGCATCAACACCGCACTGAGGCCAACACGTGACACATCACATTACATAGTGTAAGACCCCCAACCGTAGGCAAAACCAACACTAGGGATGTAGTCAAAGCAGTCTTGAGATTTTTAAAGCACTCCTCACACTCCTCGGTCCACCTGAACGGAGCACCTTCTGGGTCAATCTGGTCATAGGGGCAACAATAGATGAGAAACCCTCTATGAATCGACGATAATACCTTACCAAACCAAGAAAAATCTAGATCTCAGTAGCCGAAGACTGTCTGGGACAACTCTACACTACTTTAATCTTCTTCGAATCTACCTTGATCACCTCATTCGGCACTACATGACCCAAAAACGCCAATGAATCAAGCCAAAATTAACACTTCAAAATTTTTTGCATAACTTCCTTTCCCTCAAGGTATGGAGCACGATCCTCAGGTGCTGCTCATGATCCTCCCGACTCCGGGAGTACACCAAAATGTCGTCAATAAACACAATAATGAAAGAGTCAATATAGGGCTGGAATACATTGTTCATCAAGTGTATGAATGTTGCTGGGGCATTGGTCAGCCCAAATGACATCACAAGGAACCCGTAATGACCATACGGAGTCCTGAAGGCAGTCTTTGGAATATCCGGCTCCCGAATCTTCAATTAATGATAGCCTGACCACAAATCAATCTTTGAGAACACTTTGTCACCCTGTAGCTGATCAAATAGGTCATCAATGTGTGGAAATGGATACATGTTCATCACTGTAACCTTGTTCAACTGTCGATAATCAATACACATGCACATAAAACGATCCTTCTTCTTTACAAACAAGACTGGAGCACCCCAAGGTGGCACATTGGGCCGAATGAAACCATTATCAAGCAACTCTTGCATCTGCTCCTTTAAATCTTTCAACTCTGCTGGGGCCATACGATATGGTGGAATAGAAATGGGCTGAGTGTCCGGCAGTGAATCAATACCTCGGGCGGCATGCCCCGAAGATCCGCCCGGGAAATACTTCTAGATAATCCCTCACTATCGGAACTAACTCAATGGTAGGAGTATCAACACTGACATCTCTCACAAAGGCTAGATATTCCCTACACATCTTCCCAACCATCTTTTTGCCTTAAGGAATGACACTACCTTGTTAGGAACATAATCCAAAGTACCCTTCCCTTCCAACCGCGGCAAACCTGGCATAGCCAATGTCATCGTCTTGGCATGGCAATAAAGAATACCATGATGGGATGACAACAAGTCCATGCCCAAGATAACATCAAAATCTACCATATTGAGCAACAACAGATAAACTTTAGTCTCAAAATAACCAAGAACAACTAAACAAGACCGATACACACGGTCAACAATAATGGAATCTCCCACATGCGTGGACACTTAGATAGGAGAACTCAAGGAATCACAGGATATATGATCACGCTCAACTATGTCTTATAGAAAGACTAAACGGGCGCTGCAAATATAATCTGGGGTATTACACCCAAAGTTGATCCCACAGAGAATTTTACGTATCAATTGAGTCTATAAAATACTAAACTAGTGTTTAATCAATTTTCTCAATACTTTTGAATATAATTTGGTGAGGTTTACTAAATCTAATAACAAAATAATAAACTAGTAATTGACTAACAATATAGTGTAAACAATGATAATAAAGGTCTAAGGTTATGGTTTCCCCCGTTGGTGAATTCTTTCTCGGATACTTCTTATAGCTTGATTAATCGTCTCTATCAATCATGAACACTCTATCTACCATAAATCTCTCTCAAGTAATTATGATAATTTACTAGACGCACTCTCTCAAGTTACGCTAGCTAGAT